>PVJS01050886.1:0-14157 GCA_004027185.1 Glis glis | reverse complement strand
GGTATAGCCGGGTCATATGGTGGGTCTATTCCCAGTTTTCTGAGGAATCTCCACACTGACCTCCATAGTGGTTGAACTAGCTTGCAATCCCACCAACACTGTAGAAGAGACCCAGTTCCCCCACATCCTCGCCAATATTTGTTGTTGTTTGACTTCTTAATGATTGCCATTCTTATTGGGGTCAGATGAAATCTTAGAGTAGTTTTGATTTGCATCTTCTTAAATTTCAGACATGTTAATTTCATCTCAGCTGAAGTGAAAGATTCTAGGTACATGCAGTCTTAAAAAACTCTACTGCAACTAGAGTTGAAGAATTAAGTAGTCATTTTAATATATTCTTTTTCATCTACCTTTGGAATTTTGTTATGAGTAGTTACACAATAAGTATTAATAAATAGTGCTTATCAGGTCAACTGATATAGAAAGATGATAGAAATTACTGGTGTGTTGAAATATAAAAATGTAATTCATCATTTTCTCCAATAAGAAATGCAAAGTTCTAAACTTAGGCAGATTATCAAATATGCAAGGATATAAACAGAGCATATTTAACACATTTCTAGTAAACATAAAATTTCAAACATCTCTTTGAATTTTTATTGCTTTTAGTTATTTCTCTTCTTACTAATAAATAACAATTCAGAACTGAATTATAACCGGGCATGGTGGTGCATGCCCTTAATCCCAGTACATGGGAGGCTGAGACAGGAGGATCACATGTTTGAGGACTTCCTCACAAGTTGGTGAGACTCTCAGCAACTTAGTCTCTATTTCAAAACAAAAAAAATAAAAAGGGTTGGCGGGTATAGCTCAGAGGTAGAATTCCCCTGGGGTACAAAAAAAAAAAGAAAGCTGAATTATAAAACATTTATAAGCAAAATAAATACAATATTTGCAAATTCCAAATTCTTGTGACATGTAGCATCTTCCAAAAAGCACCCAGTCTAAAGGTCGGATGCACAGTTGATTAAATGTGGAGCTTTTGGAGGATTTATATCAAGGCACACACCCTCTATTTGCTAGCACCTAAGTGATCACAGTATATTACAGGACCCAGTGAAAGAGAATTTTGGAATACAAATCCAGAGTGTATAACACCTTTCATATATGGACAAAAAGTTGGTTGGAATAGGAGTGTAAATGGATGCATTCTGAACTGAGAAAAGCTTTTTTTTTGGTAAGATTTGGTACAACATATTCATGAGAAGTAGAAAGTGATGCTCTAAAATCTAGATGTTAAGTGGTGTTATCACATGGCTATTCGATTTTTCCTAGGGATCATTTATAAAGACATGCAGAAAAGAAACAAGAGCTTCTGAATTATATCATTAATAGTATAGAGCACCTCTAAACTTCAGTGCCAGTATTTTAATATTCTAAGAACACCTGTCCTTTTTTTTTTTACTTTATATATAAGGAAGTAGAATTGTGCTTGGGATACTTCAGTGAGAAATAACTTCTAAAAGTGTGCCCTACAGGAAGCATTAATATATCCCTGAAATATTCTTCTTGTCTTACAATATACTGTAAGTTATTCCCAAGCAATAAAAATACACTCCAATCTACCTACTCCTGTATATAAGAAAATAAGCATATAAATCAATTTTTTAAGAACTGTATTCTAAAAATTAGAGTACAAGTCCCAAACATTTCATTTCTTCCAGAGTGGAGCAATTCTAAATATGTTCCAATGTGAAACAAATAATTGACTCCTTCGCTGCCCATGTTTACCTTTGCAATCCATGTTCTTCTCATGAAAAATGTATAGTCTGAGTTGAGAAAACCTACTCAAAATGACACAGAGACAAGCAGAGTCTAAAGCAATATTACATCATAAAAAAGCAAATGGACCTCAAATTCACTAATATGAGATTCTAAGTCCCAGCTACACCATTAAATAGCTTTGTTTCCTTATACTATCAGCTTGAGTTTCATCTGGAAATTAAAGAATGAATCTACTTTTTAAGGTTATATTATGCTGGTTGTCTTACATATAACACTCAATGTATACGAAGTTCTTGTTCAGTGGAAGGAATGATTTTTATCGTTGGGATTTTTCTTGCTTCCCACGATCCACTCTCAAATCCCTTTGGCACATGCTCTGTCACCAGATTTGAAAAAGTGAATGGGTTGTTTAAAATTCTCTGACATTCTTGGCTGCCTTCAAAAGAACAATTCTTTTGAAACAAAACTTCTCAGTACTGCAGAGCAGAATGACCGAAAGGCATTATTTTGATAAGTCATTCCAATACCCCCTGATTCTAAGTTGTAGAGTTTAAAATGCAAACATATTCACACCTGTTAGGATGGATTTTATTGAGAAGAAACAGCTAATAACAAATGTTGGTAAGAATATGGAAAAGTTGGAACACTTGTATACAATACTGGGTGACAATGTAATGTGGCGTGGCTGTGATGGAGCCTAGCATGGCAGTTCCTCAAATAGATAGAATTACCATACAATCCAGAAGTTCCACTTCTGGGTATATACTCACAAGGATTGGAAACAAAGAGTTAAATATATTTGGAGCCACATGTTCATAGCAGCATTGTTCAAAATAGCCCCAAAGTGGATGCAATACAATCACTGATGGATAGATGAATGGATAAATAAAATGCGGTGTATTCATACAGTGGAATGTTTTGTCTTACCAAGGAAGGAAATTCTGACATATACAAGATAGAGGAGCCTTGTGGATATAATGTTAAGTAAAATAAGCCACCTATAAAAGGGCAAATATTTTACTTATATAAGATACATAGCACAGTCAAATTCATAGAAATGGAAAGTAGAATGATAATAGCCAAGGTATTGAAGGAAGGGAGACTGTAGAGCTGTTGTATAAACTGAAAGTCTATACCATTAAATGCAGGAACCAATTAATCAGAAGAGGAAAGTACTTCTGGATATGGATGGTGGTGATGACTGCACAACAATGTGGATATACTGAATGCCACCGAAATGTGTATTTTAAAATGGTTAAAATGGTAAATTTTAGGTTTTGTATACATTACTGCAATTTTTAAAAAAGTAAAAAATAAAACTCAAACCAAACACAAATGCAAACACTTACTAAGTACCCACACTTTGCCTCATAAGTAAGTCAAAATATTCTGAGATTAAACCTCTGCAACTATACTTTTTAAATAAGTGCAATGATTTTCATACAGTTTGAGACGAGAATCACTTCTCTAGCCAGTGGAGGATTCCTGTCAAAAATGTGGCTTCATATTCACATTTTTCAATATTTACAATATTTATTACTGACTATGCTTGGTTATCAAGATTTGAGATAATATTATTTCTTTATCTTTTTTGTGTGTGTGCATGTGGTACTAGGGATTGAACCTAGGGACATTCTACCTCTGAGCTATACCCCCAGACCTATTTTTATTTTTTATTTTGAAACAGGGTCTCAATAACTTGCAGAGGGCCTCTCTACTTTGCTGAGGCTGCCCTTGAACCTGCGATCCTCCTGTCTCAGCCTCCCAAGTACTGGGATTACAGGCATGTGCCATTGTGCCTGGCTAAGAATATTATATCTTAAATCAGTGACTACCTTTGAAGTGAGTTTGAGCAATCCCTTGTTATATAAATTGTATTCACTATTAATATCTACAATTGTTGACAAATAAATACATATGATTTTTCTTCTTGTACACCTATGTAGGCTATGGTGATTTGAATCAAATGAAGTATGATTGATCTTGATTTTATCTTATGAATTAAAAACAAAGATCTCTATACAATCTTTATTATCCTATGGAGAAGTACCACTAGTTGTCAAGAACAGTTGCTATATTTTGTAGACTGTGTTGCAAAATGAACTGAATACCATCATTGCATAAAGTCAGAATTGAACAAGAAATGAAAATAAATTTCTCACTTAGAAGTCTTATGTGGTTCTTATGTACTATATCTGACAGAGTAAATGAACTTGCAATGCTGGTTTCTAGGTTGAATGTATTTTCTTAGTAGGTTTGTTTACCTTAGGAACGCAAAGAGCTTCTGTGATCCAAAGCCGACAACATGGACAATACAACTGATACAGGATATCAATAGATATGCCTGTTAGCATTTGAATGCCCTAAAAAGGAATTTGTCCAAAATGACACAAAAATCCTAAATCAATTCATGTGAATTATCAAATCATGGTTCAGATCGAAGAACAGTTCAGGCTTACATTTTTAAATGATTTAAAGTACTTTTAGAGAATACTGTAATCATCTTTGTATATTGCACTCACTGAATTTTAATTCTGAGAACACCAATTTTTCCACTCGAATCATGCCAAAAGGCTCCGAGTTTTTAAACAAAGCAGTATTATGATACCACCATGGCTCTATTGTGAAGCATGGATCAGACCTATCCATTGTTCCAGAATACTACCAATAAATATCATCTAAGAAAAAGAAATAAAATGAAACATGCATAGAAGTAAACTTATAGCATCTGAGAGAGAGGCAGTACCTGTACTGCTAAACTACTGTGTCTTAAGTCTGGTATTGCATTTTAAGAAGGGAAAAACAAATTGAGGGTGCACTTCCTCAAAACTAGCCATTTTTTTAAATTTCAGAAATAATTACAACCATAATACTATAAACAGTTTGCTTCATTGAAGGGAACAAAAGCTCTAGATGAAATCTCAACAGCCTTTGCTTTGTAGCCAAGGATTGATTGCAGAGGGGCAGATCAGACTGTGACTCTTATTTTAGGGGATACATTTTGCAAATGGATGCGAAAACAGGAGAATCAGATAAAAATTCTAAGTGATCCTGGAAAGTCAAGAAAAATGAATAAGTATATGGCCAAGAACATGACTGCCCTTCCAAACAGAGGAGTCTTGTTTTATTATGCAAGGATTAACTTTTATGTATTTTAATATACTTTTATTGGTACACTGTAGTTTCATATACTAATGTAGTTCAGGGTGATAGGGACATGTATGCTCACAGCACTTGGTTAGCTTCCAACAACTACCTCCCCCCTCTTTCTCCTTCCGTATACATGATATTGAGATTGGAATTGATAATATCACATATATGCATAAAATCAATGGAAGTGTATCTTTTTTGATTTTTGACCCACTCCTACTTCAGTCTTTGCAAAACTGGTCCATCTAGATACAAGGTCCACTGTTTATGTGTGTGTATCTCTCCTGGCTAGATTTCCAGGAGCTTGAGCTAGGAATGGATTTCCCATATACCTCCTCTTCATGAAGTTTTGCTGAACTAAATGCAATCTAATGGATCAATAGGGGTCAGTTTGCCCTTCTTGGAGAAGTCTTTATTTAGGAGGAAAGGGTATTTGAACTGCAGCAAAAAGACCAAAGGGTGCTCTCTTAAGCCTCAGCTACACTTCTTACTCCTAACTCTATATTCCCAGAAATCTGCAAGAGCCAGAGAAACACATCAACAGCATGCAATTGATTTGCTCTAAAACCTCTGGATCTATTTAAATTCAGCTTCTTGGTTATTAATAAATTAATTAAAATTTACTGCCAGGTAGGTACTAAGTAGAGCATAACAAGCTGGTTTGGATAGTAAAACTAGGGAAATAGAGAAAGCATATATATATATATATATATATATATATATATATATATACATATTTCTATCTCTTCTACCTGACTAAACCCAGATGTCTAATATATGTTGGGAAAAAATAACTGTTGAATAAAAGATGATACTTGTAGATACAGTACTTCAGACCAGGTAGATTCTCTAAACAGTTGTTAGGAATCACTGTTAAAAATTCCGGTGACTTCTTTGTTATACAACCTGATTAATCCATGCCAGGAAACTAAGCAGGGTAAACACAGTAAAAAAAGGGGGGGGGGTAAAAGGTGACTATTTATCTTTAAAAGTTATAGCATATTTATCCAAAGTATTTATTATATTATTTAAAATCTTTATCATGCTACCACTCTAGGCATATTTATGAATTTCCCCTTTGGGTTTATTTGTTATAGTAAACACAGAATTTTTATGCCTATTCAGGAAGATGCATGTCCTCATTAAAACTATTTTTCAGTTGGTTTCCGTTATGTCAACTCATGATTAAACACACTAATGAAGAGAAGTGATAGCACAGGAAATTCAACGTGGAGAAATCCAAAGCAATTTATTTTTGGCATCGGTGTGTTTCCTTTTATTTTTCAGCCAAATTACCATCATCAAAGTGATTTTACTTAGACACTTGAAACCATTATGGTTTCCCAATATACTTAATATTTTATTGGCTAAAAAAGCAAACTGTAAATGTTGTGATTGATGAAAAGAAGCTTAAATGAGATAAAAGAAAATTATCACACTGAACTGGAAGATCAATATGATATGTATGGACAATTGGTTGATTTTACCAAGAAGCAGTTTTACAGGAACAAATGGGAAATTGTATATGTGTAAATATGTACCTATATGTTTGTGTATATATGCATTTGCATGCATTTTTATGCATATATATGAAAAGAAGTTGAGAAGTTATATCATTTATATTATGAAAAATTAACATTTTCATTAGTGGGACTTTAATTTCTGCATATTTTGTAGACCATTCTGTAGAATGGAGGTAAAAGATAACTTTAAATGAATATGGCCAAAGTGATATAAATACCAGCATTTAAAAAAAAGTGTAACCCGAGTAACATTTATTTTCTCTTTCAGAAAATATGCAATTCATCCCCAAACCAGAAATAGGAAAAATCAACTTATATTTATGATATAGATATCCATAAACCACAATAATAATAAAATAAATGATAATAAAATAAAAATTGTAAGCACACATAAAAAGTCTTATAAATTATATTATGCTCAACAAATCAACCAGCTTTTGGAAATGATACAGAAAGAATAAGCAACGTTTTAGAAATTAGCATATGTTAAGTTTATCTTTTTCTGAGCTATATGGGAACAGGAAAATTTTGCCCAGTCCTCTGTGTGGTCTGCAAATTTTTGGTTACTTTGACTCAAAGCCAGAAACAAATACTTTGATCATAAAAGTATTTTTTCTGTAAAAATTTTTCCTGTATATTTGTAGGCCATCTATATTCAATCAAAACCCAAGACTTGATAGTCTACACAATATTGTTTTAACACATAAAAATAATGCTAATTGCTGTATTTCTAATATTTGTTCAAGTGAATATATGCTTTCAAAGCCTAAACTATGTGAAGTTGAAGGAAAGTAGAAAAATACTGGTTAGATGTGATCAGTGCATGCTGTATGAATTATGGAAATAGCATACTGAATCCAATTAATATGTACAATTAAAATTCTTTACTTATTATATATATTTATGTCACTATTTTATTTTAATGCTATCATATGAACCTCAGTAGCACATGTTAGTTAGGAAATGGGGTTCAGGATTCACACTATCTAAAGCCAAATCCTGACTCTTCCGTTTTGTAGGAAAGTCACCCAGGCAAGAGCTTACCCTCCTTAATAACCTCCATGTTCTCATCTGGGGTTATTGTGATGATTAAATAGACTAATATACTTAATATTAGTCTATACATACATATCAAATATAATACTGAGTAACTGTTGGATAATCTTCATAAATATTAGCTACTATAATATCATAAGCTTCTCTCTGATTAACAAATATGTATTTGGCAAGATAGTAGGTTAAAAACCTCATTAAAATTAAACTGATCTTAGAGTTTATCTGGTTTTAGTATCATTCATAAATGAGAGATAAGTAAAAATTCAATATAATGTCACAAACACAAAGGAAAAATTGAAGCATTTTTATTATAATCAGATGCACCAAGTATGGCAATTTTAAGATTACTCCCAGTTTACAAAGTTTATGGTTCAACCACAAAAATTCATTTTCCAAGGAAACACATACATACATCTCAGTCTTACTTCATTGTGTTTTCCCCCATTGCCTGTCTTTTAGCACAATGGCTTATTAGTAACCCAAGAAAAATTATTTTATTTTAGAAATCTAAAATGCAGATTCTGCAAATAAGAACATGGTATAATAATAGTAAAGTATTATGAAGATGCATATAACATACTAATTTTAAAGAGAGGATGGTATGTGCACGACTGTTTTGTTCTAAGTTAATGTCTGTGCTGATGAGAGTCCATGTCTAGGTCAATACAAGTTGGTTCTCACTTGAAGAGGATTTTTTTTTTGTATCATTCATTCCTAATATTAAGTCAAAAATTTGTAGACCTAGCAAAAACTCTAAGCCCCCTTTAATAATATATTATAACTCCATCCTTCAATAATTTACCTAAACATTCTTAGTTTATTTATACACTGGATGCTGAATGTCCATGGACTACAGGCTTAGTCCTCAGAGTGGCGCTAGTGGGAGGTGGTGGAACTTTGAGCATCTTGGGTCTTATGTGGAATCCTTTGGTCATTGGGGGTGTGCTCTAAAGGGGGACTGTGGAACACTGGTCTCTCTCTCTCTCTCTCCCTTTCCTGGCCTCCTCATTCCTGATGCTGTTTGCTCCACTATGTGCTCCCACCACGAGCCAAAATAAATCTTTTCTCTTTAGAAATTAATTAGTGTTTCATTATAATGACAGAAAACTGACAAATACACTTCATGGAGTATTACCTTTGGCAAGGATAGTATAGTCAATATAAAGTAGAAATGCCTTTTGTTTAAATGTTAAAAGGAAAATTCCTGGGATCTAACATCATGGAATTTAGTAAACAAATCTCTTTAGTTATTTATATAATTCTGATTTCATTGATGTAATGTTTCCATTCTTATTGCATATGTAGGAATATTTCCATTACCATCCATATGTCCTGTTTCTCCTTGTTAAGGTAAGCTAACCAGAACTCTAAGCTGGGGAATCTTAATTTAGTATAAAGCTTTTCTTTTTGTGTCTTGCTAAGACCTCAGTTGAGTCTAATTACCACTATACTCTGTTTTAAAGGAATTTTTTTATTAACTGGAAAGGAGAGAGCAAAGCCACTTATTTTAAATTTTTTTCACAAATAAATCTATTGCCCAGTGCAAATGCTTGATAACTGAATGAAGAGACTTTTATCAACTAATAAAAATGCATATAGTGAAGTTCAATTGCCCCACTCAGTAATCTAAAACATGTGTATAAAAATAAAAGACATCCTGACATAGTCATGATGTATAATTAGCTAATTTCTAACTATATTCTGCTGAAGTAAACATAACTGTTACATAATTTTTTCCATTCATGTAGGCTCTCCTATTTATTAATTATATCAGACAATAAGTATAATTTTTAAAGCATGCTGATTATAAACATTTAAAGTCTTATATTAAAATCATTAGATTCTTACCCTGATCGAAGGGTTTTCCTGGACTCCAAGTGCGGAAATAATCATCCTATGGGGGAAAATAATGTGAATTGAGCGTATATAAGTAATTAAATTAAGGATTTATATAAAATCTAAAATAAAATATGAAACACAGAAGCTGTATACAAACCTCTACTTCCTGTAATGGCAAGCAGCAAATTATAAAAAAAATAAAAAAGGAACAAGAGAAAAAGAATAGTTATCAAAAAGGAACACTTTGTTTACAAGTTACAGAAAAGCTTTTCATTAAATGTGTTCATTTTCATTGCAAGTCAATGGTAACTCTAACATTTTTGGTTGTCATGTCTCCTAAATATTATAACGTACTAATTTCTATTGCAATTCAATGTGTAATATAACATGCAGATAATTATCCTAAGCTAATAAGCTATAAAGTGTTTTACCAGTTTCCAATTACACAACTTCATTTCCCACTAGTACAATAGGAAATGGAATCATTAATATAGCAGGGAAAATATCAAGTGATTCCGCAATAGCCCACAGAGTATGAATACTTTCTGCAAATCGTTCACATGTTAATTGAATATCTAAGGAGTTCATCAAAATACAATTGGGAGCTTGAAAAAATGCACACCTAATTAAATCTTGGCTAATATTTAAATCTTTAATATGGAGAAGAATCAATGCAATATATTTACTGTATTCTTAGTGTGTATAACTATATAACACAAAACTGGGGCAATAGTGTTAAAAGGAATTTAAAAAGCAAACAAAGCCAATGGACTAAATCTACTTAGTGTGTTTACCACTCTAAAAGCCTTAAAAAAGTAAAAGTACTCATATCATCTTTCTTTATAAACAAAAAAGATTTCATAGCTCTAATTATATACTGTTTTTACTACAGCAACCCGACCTAAGGTTTTCATGGTGAATTTAAAAAAATCCCTAGCTCCAGACTTGATAGACTCACTCAGCCACTTAGTTGAAAAGTCACAAAACTTGGAGAATCCAAAAAGGCCAAGCAGAGATCCTTTGAATCTTTTTCCTAACCTATTTGCTAAAGTTTTCCAGTCTATAAAAAGGAAAACGTTGCACACATTTTAATTATTGAAATAAACACAATTCTCTACTTACAGAAAAATTTTAAATTACGTTTCCAACATGTCTTTCTTATTGTGACTAATTTTCACCACCACCTTCTGTACTCCCACCCACCTACTTCAAATAAGGCAAAAGCATGAAAAGAAAAAAAAGAAAGAAAATAACCCCACGATAAACATCATTGTCAGTCTTGTATTTATGTCCAGTTAGAGTTCTATTCAGCGGGAGGGGTAATGGCAATCCTTGCTAATATATTCTGCACTAAATTATCTAGGATTAGATTAAGGCAGGATAATGTCAGTGAATAATTTAATAAACATAGATTGTTTAATCTCCTTTTAAAATCTCTTTGTAAAAAGAATTGTAGCATGATTCTTGGAAAACTAAGCTTTCAAATTAAATTAGTCCACTGACAATCTCAAAACTTGATCTGAGGATTGCAACACACTCATTTAATATCTTTTTGTTTTTTAAATTGCATCTTCCTATTTGCGGGTGATGATATCATTCATTCCAAGCATGGAGAGGAGCTGGAGAGCTATGTTTTTAAGTCTCTCCTGAAGCTGACCGGGAGCTGGCCATGAGCACATGAGCAATAGATCTGGAGACAGGCAAACTTAAACTTGAAGCCTGGCTTTACAACTTACTCACGACATTGCTTTAGAAAAGGTGATGATGTAGCTAGGACTCAGACACTTGTGACTGAAGGTGGAAAAATAACACATACCTATTTAAGAGGGGTGATGTGGGGATTCATCATAAAATATGTAAAATATCAGTATAATATCAGGCATAGAAGTGGTGTGTGTATGTGGTGGTGGGGGAGGCTACTGAGGATTGAACACAGGGGGAGCTATATCTACCACTGAGCTACATCTCCAGTCTCACTAAGTTGCTGAGGGTTTCACGAAATTGTGGAGGATGGCCTGGAACCTGTGATCCTCCTGTCTCAGCTTCCAAGGTATTGGGATTACAGGTGTGTGCCACATTGCAGGGCTAGAGGCGATGTTAAAGTTTAATCATTACTCAGAAGAGTGGAGCTCATCTTTCTTAGTCATTCTAGGCAGCAACATTGGACAATTTCTCATTACTACCTACAAAATCATTCAGTTTTTCCAGTTTCTTACTAACAGCATGGACTCTTCCATGGAGAAAGTATACTTAGGATGAAGATGATGCTAAAATTTAACCTCAGGCGCATTTAGTTAACTTGCTTCAGAATAACATGATCAAGTGCATTTAGTTTAGGACCAGAGCTATATGCAAATCTATAATCACAGTGTAAGACATGAGCCTGGTTCTCTTCGTTATGTGAAGGGCAACATTCAAATCTGGCCACTGTATGGAAAAGGAAAGTAGTTAGCTTACTAGGCTATTTTTAGACATATTCTTTGTGTTCTCACATCACTGGACTTTTTATTTTTTTTAATGGTTTCACTTCATTAAATCTTAGGAATTTTGCCAGGAAGAGAAATAAAAGAAATTTTTACATAAGTGTTCATTCAGGCATAATTTCTTTTGTTTCAAAAAGCTTTGTGTGAATATTGGTTGTTCTCGGGCTTCAATTTAGATCCAAAATAAGACAGGGGTTTGGAGAACAACTGCAAGAAATGCCCTCAATTGCAGAAATTTAGTTTTAGACAATGACCACCAACCCTGAGTGACTCAAGAGGCACAGATAGATTCTTGTCACTCATGGTCAAAATCTTACAGTAGGGAAGTACAGAGACCATAACAATTTAATATGCTTAATATTATACTTTTGCCAACGTTTTATACTTAAATAATGGTTCTTAGTTTTCCGCAAAACCTAGTCAGCATATGAGTATTTGATGTGTATATATATATTATTTCAATTCTCTTTTTTCTTGTGTTTTATGCCTTTTTGCTAGCTTTAAATAAAATATATGTTTAATGTAGATCACAATTTATCAAGCGTGGCATTCCTGATATTTCAGACCAGATGATTCTTTGCTGTGTTCAGGGCAAGGGGCTGTTCTGTTGATTGTAGGCTGTTTACCAGCATCTGTGCCTCTTTACTCATGAGAAAATCATAGGGATTCTCCCCAAGTGTGATAAACTGAAGTGTCACCAGATATTGTCAAATGTCCTCTGGAAGAACTATCTCCCATTTGAGGACCGCTGGCATAGAGTCACTGGAAAATACAGAAAGAAAAATGAATCAAACTGTCCTACGCCAGAGGACTGCTACCAATGACGGATTTTCTTCCCAAATGTTTTATAATATTGAAGCATTTATACATATACTATATCCAGGGTTTTTGTAGCATTTTACTGGGAGCATTTTATAATGGTATGATTATTTGTTCAAAATATTTAATAGCTACATATACCATTTTAATAGCAACACACATTATCACTTATTCATGAACACATATGACTGCTTTTTTGTATATTTTATTTTGTATAATATTTTGCTATAACAAATACAATAATGCACATCTGACTAAATTTCTGTCTTCTTAGAAGATACAAGTGTAAGAAGGAAACCCGAGGCAATCAACACTATACTCATAACAGAGGAACTGGTTTCCCATTACAATAACTGGTTACAACCAGGATTATCCAGGTGAAAGGGTCAAAAGGAGTTTATACCCAAAGATCAAGTGTTTGGTTCATTTGTGCCCACACTACAATATCTGTACTAAGTTCCCTTATTGTTTGAAAGACTTATGTAGATTGGCATGAAACTAGGTGAGACTTGCTTAAGCATCCTCAGAGATTTTTAAATTTTTTTATAATCTAACTGGTGCATTGTAATTATACATTGTAGTGATATTCAGAGTGATACAATTATACATGCACACATTACTTGTTGTGTTTCCCTCTAAATCTCACCCCACTCCTCTCTCCTCCCTCCCTGTACATGTTAGTGAGATTGGTAGTGATAACTTCATAGATGCATATAACATTACCTGATCTGTTTCCTTCCTTAAACCTCCTTTTCCCTTCCATTTGTCCCTTCCCCATCTCCTCCCAATATTCTACTGGTTTCTTTCCTGTTTTATCTGAAATCCCTTTTCTTTCCTATTTTCTAACTTCCACATATGAGAGAAAACACATGATCCTTGACTTTCTGAGACTGGCTGTTCTCACTTAGCTTAGATTTTGATACGTGATCAATTGGAAATAGAGTGTTGACACCCAAGAGTTCCATATATGCCCCCAAACAAACATAAAGAGGTAGTACTCAGGCATCTTGTCAGATATTACTAGGATATTTGGACATTTTCAGTACCTGTGAAGAGCTATATAGGCAATAAAATCTTACTGAAATAAATATTTGGCAAGAAATTGCTAAAAAGGCATCACACTTCCAAATAATAATCAATATATGCCATGACGTGTACTGGACACAATTTCGTACTATATTATCATAACCATTTTGCTGTTTAAATTAAGAAAGTGAAGCCGGGCATGGTGGCGCACACTTGTAATCCCAGTACTTTGGGAGGCAGAGACCGGAGGATCCAGGTTCATGGCCAGCCTCAGCTCTCTCTCTCTCTCTCTCTCTCTCTCTCTCTCCTTAGTGAGGCCCTCCGCAACTTTGTGAGACCCGGTTTCAAAATAAAGCATAAAAAATAGGGCTGGGGGCATAGCGCAGAGGTAGAACGCACCTGCGTTCAATCCCCGGTACCGCAAAAAAAAAAAGAAAGTGTGCAGCCGGGCGTGGTGGTGCATGCTTGTAATCCCAGTACTTTGGGAGGCGGAGACTGGAGGATCTGGGTTCGCGGCCAGCCTCAGCTCTCTCTCT
>PVJS01050885.1:0-14158 GCA_004027185.1 Glis glis | reverse complement strand
ACTTAGTGAGACCCTGTTTCAAAATAAAGAATAAAAAATAGGGCTGGGGGTGTAGCTCGGAGGTAGAATGCCCCTGGGTTCAATCCCCAGTACTGCAAAAAAACAGAAACAAAATAAAACAAAGGACTTGAAATTCTTAAGGAGCTAGAATTCATAGGAGTGGACCTTGGGTTGAGGGAAAGGAGAGACTGAACTTCATTCCTTAGCTTGGGTGGCTGCAGCTCTGTGTCACTGAGATGAGAACACAGGATGGAGAGCAGGATATAAGGAGGGGGGGGATTGCTACACCTCAATCTGGATGTTGAGTGTGAAGCAAATGTGGGTCAGGGGGGTGATTGGAAGTAAACACACACCAGGTCAGGAGTCCTTGATACCATTTCCAGAAGAAAGTGCCTAAGAGAAGCCTGGAAGAAAACCAGAGGTGTTCTGGGAAATCTAGGGGGATACCAGGTGCAGTGGTGCACGCCTGTAATCCCAGTATGTGGGAGTCTGAGACAGGATGATCACAGGAGGCCAACCTGGACAATGTAGAATGACGCTGTCTCAAAATAAAAAAGGGCTGGGGTGAAGTTCAGTGGTGGAGCACCCCTGGGTTTAATTCCCAGTATCACAAAATAAATATAGAGGAAAAAAATGTCTCATGAAGGGGGCAGTGGTTAGCTGTCAGATGCTACTCTGGTGTCTACTATATTTATCACGAGTAGAAGGGGAACAGCCTGGAGTGGGGTAGGGCATAAATGGGAGAATGAGGATGCCTTATGCATGAGGGTAGGTAACTCTGGAGGATCCCTTGAGAAAAGTATGAGGAAGGTAGCTGGAGGTTTGACAGTTTTGTTTTGTCAAGTGAAAAGACAGCTGGGCGTGGTGGCGCATGCTTGTAATCCCAGAACTTGAGAGGAGGATTGCAGGTTCGAGGACAGCCTCAGCAAACAGTGAGACTCAAAAACCTAGCGAGACCCCCATTTCAAAATAAAAATAAAATAGGGCTAGGGGTATAGCTCACAGGTAGAATATCCCTGGGTTCAATCCCTAGTGCTACAAAAAAAAAAAAAAGTGAAAAGACTTAGCCAGGTGTAGTGGTACACACCTAAAATCCCACTACTTAGGAGGCTGAGACAAGAGGATTGAAGGTTCAAGGCCAGTCTCAGCAACTTAGTGAGACCCTGTTTCAAAATAAAAAGGGGTGTAGCTTAGCCAGGCAGGGTGGTGCATGCCTGTAATCACAGTGTTTGGGAGGCTAAGATAGGAGGATCACAGGTTCGAGGCCAGCCTTGGCAGCTTAGGCCCTCTGCAACTTAGTAAGACCTTGTTTCAAAATAAAGTAACCCCCAAACGCACACACACAAAGGGGTGTAGCTTGCAGGTACAATGCCTCTAAGTTAGGAAGGGCTAATGAAGGAGAAATTAGCTGGGTGCAGTTGCAAACATCTGTAGTTCCAGATAGTCAGAAGGCTAAGTCAGGAAGATCACTTGAGCCCACAAGTTTGATGTCAGCCTGGGCAATATAGTGAGACCATATCTCCCACTCTCTTTTTTTTGGTGGCACTGGGGATTGAACCCAGGGACATTCTACCTCTGAGCTACATGCCCAGCCTCTATTTTTTTTTTTTTTTTGCGGTACCAAGGATTGAACCCAGGGGCGTTCTACCTCCGTGCTACACCCCCAGCCCTATTTTTTATACTTTATTTTGAAACCGGCTCTTATGAAGTTGCGGAGGGCCTCACTAAGTAGAGAGAGAGAAACAGAGACAGAGAGACAGAGAGAGAGCTGAGGCTGGCCGCAAACCCGGATCCTCCAGTCTCCACCTCCCAAAGTACTGGGATTACAAGCGTGCGCCACCACGCCCAGTCCAGCCTCTATTTTTTATTCTTTATTTTGAAACAGGGTCTCACTAAGTTGTGGAGGGCCTCACTAAGTAACTGAGGCTGGCCGTGAACCTGTGATCCTCCTGTCTCAGCCTCCCATGTACTGGGATTACAAGCGTGCGCCACCATGCCCGGCTTCTCTCTCTCTTTTTTTTTTTTTGCGGTACCGGGGATTGAACCCAGGGGCATTCTACCTCCGAGCTACACCCCCAGCCCTATTTTTTATACTTTATTTTGAAACAGGGTCTCACAAAGTTGCGGAGGGCCTCACTAAGTAGCTGAGGCTGGCCGCGAACCCGGATCCTCCGGTTTCCGCCTCCCAAGTACTGGGATTACAAGTATGCGCCACCATGCTCAGCTTCTCTTTTTTTGGGGGGGGGAACTGGAGATTGAACCCAGGGGCACTCTACCTCTGAGCTAGACCCACAGCCATATTTTTAATTTTGAAACAGGTTCTCACTAAATAAGTTGCTGAGGCTGTCCTCAAACCTGCAATCCTCCTGTCTCAGCCTCCCAAGTACTAGAATTACAGAAGTATGACACCACGCCCAGCTGAGATGAAGTAATTTGATGAACACTATCCAGTTCACATGTAGCTGAACCCAAACAGCCTGGCTCCAGAATTTGGACTCATTATCAACACTGCATATAGCTTCCAATCTCCTTTATAGATCCAGAAGGGGATAGACTTGCATAAGACCCACTGGGAATTTGCTAGAAAGTGGATCTCTCTGCCCTACAGGCAGGAGGTACAATAGAGAACCATGGGAATTGGACTCAGGCACTTCTGGATCCCTCTGTAGGACCTGCTGAGACAGGTCCTGGCTACCTAGGAAGAATCGAGAAGATATTGCTCAAAACCATTTTATTGGGAGAGAAAACACCAGGAGACTATCTTCTGGAGGCTCTTGGACATCAAACATTAAGAAATGGGGCTATCAGAGCCAGGCACCATGGCTCCTGCCTATAATCCTGGTACTTGGTAGGCTAAGACAGGATGATTGCAAGTTCGAGGCCAGCCTGGGCTACTTCGTGAGATCCTGTCTCAAAATAAAAAGGGCTGGGGGCATAGCTCAGGAGTAGAGCACCCCTCGGTTCAATCCCCAGTACCACAGGAAAAAAAAAGAAATGGGAGCCGGGCGTGGTGGCGCACGCTTGTAATCCCAGTACTTTGGGAGGCGGAGACCGGAGGATCTGGGTTCGCGGCCAGCCTCAGCTCTCTCTCTCTCTCTCTCTCTACTTAGTGAGGCCCTCCGCAACTTCGTGAGACCCGGTTTCCAAATAAAGTATAAAAAATAGGGCCAGGGGTGTAGCGCGGAGGTAGAACGCCCCTGCGTTCAATCCCCGGTACCACACACAGACACAAAAAAAAAAATTAAAAGAAATGGGGCCATTAGGCCCATAACTTGTTAGCAAAGGACTAGAAAAAGTTCCATGGCCAGGCCCTCTGCTCTTCAGGCGCCATGCTGAGTTGCGGGCCTTCAGCCCATGTTTCTAGGTTGAGCCCTGGCTTGAGGACTCCTGGGCAAGGTCTGCAGGCCCCACAGTCTGGTCTTCAGAGATGGCCCCACGGGGCAAATCCGTATACTTGCGGGCAGAGCCGCGGGACAGATGGACTGGGTAACGTCGCCGGTTGGTGTCCATTTTGGAGAGCACTGCTTGTGGTAGATCCACATGGCAGCGGGCTGCTAGTGCCACCAGGTAGATGAGGACATCACTAAGCTCCTCTTGAAGGGCTGCCCGTTCCCTCGGGGGCCAGGCTTTGGGGCCAGGCTCTGCGTCAGACTTCCACTGACTGGGGGCAGAACAGACAGTCACACAGAGCTGCTAGGCAGGACAATGGGCCCCACCTCCCTTAGGAGCACTTTGGTCCTTGCAGCAATGAACTCCCACCAGGAACAATCCAACCCTTTTGGGCCTTGGGGAGAACTGAGGTGGGGAAGAGACCCCAAGAGATAACTGCTAGACCTCTGGGTCTCTACCTGAGCCAAGGAGTGGCCAAGAGAACATTTCACTTGTTGAGACAGAGCTTTGAGGCTCAATTCTACTTTTCTCCAGGCCTAGCCACTGCCGGCCCAGATCAAACCTCAGACCTGGATCACTGCAGAAGCCTCCTAATTTATCTCCCTGCTAAGTCATCTACTTCCCCCTCCAACCCTCAGTATTGGGGATTGAACCCAGGGCCTCACCTATGCCAGATGAGCACTTTATCCCTGAACTACACCCTCAGTCCTTTTTTTATTTTTATTTTGTGACATGGCTTTACTAAGTTGCCCAGGCTGGCCTCGAACTTAAGATCCTTCTCCCTCCACCTCCCACATACCTGGGTAAGGGGTGTGCCACCACGCCACAACTCATCTACTTTTCATCCACTACTTTCTCCCTCTCACTCCCCACCTAAAGCCACTGTAACTTTTTCTTGCAAACAGGACAAACTATCACAGGGCCTTGCACTTTACTGCACCCTCTGCTTTAAATACTTTATCCCCTCCCTTCTCTAGATTTTCCCCATAGCTGACTCCTTCCTGTTAGTGTGTCTGCCTTGTTCAAGGCCATATCTCTTAATTCTAGAAAACCTAGCACACAGCTGATACTAAGTAAACTGTATTGAATGAATAGACTGCCCTCACACACCTCTCTGTGCCAGGTTGTTTTGTTTTTTTGGTACTAGGATTGAACCCAGGGGCATTCTACCTATGAGCTACACCCCCAGTCCTTTTTAAATTTTGAAACAGGGTCTTGCTAAATTGCTCAGGCTGGTCTTGAACCCACAATCCTTCTGTCTCAGCTTTCCAAGTACTGGGAGTACAGGCCCACACAGTGCCTTACCACCTGTTGGCTGATCTACATGAGCCTCCTCACTGGTCTCCTTGTCCCATTTTCTCAGTGATCCAATCTATTCTGCAGGCATGGTAATCTTTCTACCATTTTAATCGGGTCAGGTCTCTGTCCAAACTCCATCACTCTCTAGCCCCAATCCCATCTTTCTGGGTTCATCACCCACCCCTCTCCTCCACAGCCCTATCGCTCATCCTCTAGATCTAATCTACCAAATGCCTATGATGTGCCAAACACTTGGGAGATGGCAGAGAACAAAACAGATACAAAATCCCTGATCTAAGCCAGGCATGGTGGCGCATGCTTGTAATCCCAGTACTTGGGAGGCTGAGATAGGAGGATCACAGGTTCACATCCAGCCTCAGCAACTTAGGCCCTCTGCAACTTAGTGAGATACTGTTTTAAAATAAAAAATAAAATAGAGCTGGGGGTGTAGCTCAGAGGTAGAATTCCCCTGGGTCCAATCCCCAGTACCCCCCCCACACACACCCTGATCTAAACTGGGTGGCCCACACTGGTAATCCCAGTATTTGGGAGGCTGAGACAGGAGGATCACAGGTTGGAGGCCAGCCTCAATAATTTAGCAAGGGCCTCAGCAACTTTGCGGGACCCTGTTTCAAAATAAAAAATAAAATAGGGCTGGGAGTTAGGGTTAATCCTGTAATTCTAGTTCTTTGGAGACTGAGACAGGAGGATTGCAGGTTCAAAGCCAGCCTCAGCAACTTAGTGAGGGCCTCGGCAACTTAGTGAGACCCTGTTTCCAAATAAAAAATAAAATAGGACTGGGGGTATAGCCCACAGGTAGAAGAAAATCTTTCAGCCCAGAGACAGAGGTAAAGGGCTGTTGCCACCACTCTTTCTTAGACCTGGGTCTGTCTTGCTTTTTTCACTTTCTCTCTCAAGATAGTGGGTGCCCCCAGAAGGCTGGGACCCATGAGTAATCTCTGTATCCCCAGCACAAGGCACAGAGGCTGGCAGTGAGGAGGAAAATTCAATCCATGAATGTTTGAGGACTCAATAATTGCTCCCCTCCCCCACAACACACAGACTCTTCAGGAAGCCTAACATCTACTCACAAGAGTTCTGCCAGCTCTCCCACTTCCCCCACCAAAGCCAGGAGGAGGTTCCGAGGTTGGTGGAACTGGTCCCAGTCCCGTTCAGCAGCAAACTCTGCATGGAGGCGTCGACTGGAATAAGATAAAGGGGTGGAAGCCCAAGACCCGGGATTAGTAGGTGGAGAGGAGATGCAGGTCCCAGGCAGGCAGCCCAACAATAAGTAAAGCGGGCATGGAACCCGGGGATTCTTCAACTAAATCCTTGGATGGCCTTGAGCGAGCCATTTCCTCTTCATGGGACTTGGTTTCCTCATCTGGAATTTGGCGCGCCCAGCACAGACTTTAACCTCTAGCCAAACCTAACAATACTTTTTATTCTGCGCTTTTCTCCACTAATCTTACAGAATGCAGCTACACAGCTGCTTCCTCTAAGAAACCTTTCTTGATTTCCTCCAGCAAAAAATAATGTTTTCCCGCTCTCAGCACTTCATCTGCCCCTGTGGTACCACCCACTCCTGAAGGGCAGAGGCAGTATCGGATTCGGATATCTCCCAGGGCAGGGCTGAAGGACGGTCCTAACATTACTCAGAAGGTATGATCCAATTCCCCCCGCTTCGGCTGTGCATTGCTGCGCCCGTTTTGCAGATGAGGCGGTTTTGAAGGCTCGCCAAAGGTCAGCCAGCAGGGCTGGGACCCGGCACTGTTGCTAGCCTTTTTCCCCGACCGCGTGGAGAGACCCTCCCCAGTAAAAAGGGGTCGACTTCCCCACCCCAGGCTGGATGGACAAGGTCTTCTTACATGTCCTCTAGCGTGGGCTCCGGGCTGAAGCTGAATGAGCCGGCAGCAGCAGTACCGTTTTCCCCCGTGTCCCCACGCGTATCACCACCGGCGTTGGACATGCTGAGCTCCCCGTGGCAGCAGCGACTGCACAAGCACCCTGCGCCACGCCTAGAGCCCGCTTCCAGGCCTCTGACCAATCACGGGCGTTCTTAATGTGTCATGGGGCGGAGCCTGAGGAAAGACCAATCACCTATGGGGAGTTTGCTAGAGCCCGCCTCTTAACCTGGACTGGACCAATCTGAGGGAGCTTCAAACGTGTTCGCCTAAACTGTGGACCTCAAATTCCTCCGCCGAGGCCAAACATCTTAAAGGTAGAGGTACCAATTTGACCCGGGAGAAAAGGCTAGGACTGAGTGGAGAGCGTACAGGCACGTCACTCCTTTGTGGGCGCCAGATGGCGCCAAAGCGAAACGACCGGCGAGGAGGAGGAGGGTCTGCTCCGTGGGAAATCCCTTAAATAAGGCCCTATGCCTAGCTAAGTGTCGCAGGGGTTAGGGACATTGAGGACCCTCTAGACCAGGCCACACTATTTGGATGAGGCTGAAGGGAAAGAATGGAGCAAAGTCAAACAGGCTACGACTCAGTCATCCCATTTCAGCTCCCTCCTCCAGTTAACCCGATTCCTTCCTCTCCTAAGGAATATAGTCGGTCCTCCTCCCTCCTGCAAGGTAGATTGCATGACATTGAATTACGTGGACCATTCCGGTCTGGCTTCTGCCTGCCTCTCCAGCCCCATCGGACGCTGTCACAGCTCTACATACCACACACGAGAACGCCAGGCTCGCTTACATTTGAGAATTTATGAGGTGGTGAATCATGGAGTTGTTACATTTTAATCTGAGAACCACTGAGCTATTTGTGTGTGTGTGTGTGTGTGTGTGTGTGTGGTACCGGGGATTGAACCCAGGGGCGTTTTACCTCCAAGCTACACCCCCAGCCCTATTTTTTATCCTTTATTTTGAAACCGGGTCTCACGAAGTTGCGGAGGGCCTCATTAAGTAGCTGAGGCTGGCCGCAAACCCGGATCCTCCGGTCTCGCCTCCCAAAGTATTGGGATTACAAGCGTGCGCCACCACACCCGGCCTAACCACTGAGCTATTAACCATGAGAAAAGAGGTTTTTGTGAAACCCAAGTTTTATAGAGAATTTTTTATTATTGTGTCCCTATTAGAGTCACTACCTCTGCTATCCAGGAGTTTAAAGAGGTTTGCAAGACTGGGTGTGGTGGCACCTGTCTGTAATCCCAGTTCTTGGGAGGCTGAGACAGAAGGATCTCAGGTTCGAGGCCAGCCTCAGCAACTTAGTGTCCCTCGGCAATTTAGCTAGACCCTATTTCAAAATGAAAAAGGTCTGGGGGTGTAGCTCGAAGGTCGAATGCCTCTGGGTTCAATCCCCAGTACCAATAAATAAATAAATGGAAAGAAAGAAAAAGGAAATTTGTTGTAAGGATGCAAGAGTGTCTTCCGGATCCATCTAGTCCTCTGGAATGAACTGGACTAGGATAGCTGATTAAAGCATTTTATGCCGGGCATGGTGGCACACGCTTGTAATCCCAGTATTTGGGAGGCTGAGGCAGGAGTATTGCAGGTTCAAGGACAGCCTCACAAGTAGTGAGACTCTCATCAACCTAGAAAAACCCTGTTTCAAAATAAAAAAATAAAATAGGGCTGGGGGTGTAGCTCGGAGGTAGAATGCCCCTGGGTTCAATCCCCAGTACCAAAAATAAAAAATAAAAAGTAAAGCATTTTATTTTATTTTATCGGCACTGGGGATTAAACCCAGAGGCATTCTACTTCTGAGCTACACCCCCAGCCCTATTTTATTTTTATTTGGAAACAGGGTCTCACTAGGTTGATGAGAGTCTCACTACTTGCTGAGACTGTCCTAGAACCTGCAATCCTCCTGTCTCAGCCTCCCAAGTACTGGGATTACAAGCGTGCACTACCACGCCCAGCTGAAAGTAAAGCATTTTATACATTTAGCCCTCACAGCAACCTTATGAGGAAGGTAATATTATTACAGTCATTCCCATTTTATAGGTAAGGAATCCAAGAGGTTAAGTAACTTAACAGCTAGTAAAATGGTGAAGTCAGGTTTCAAATCCAGGCAGTTTGGCTTGGAAGTCTGTTATTAACACCTATGATATAATGCCTGAGATGGTGATGAATACTATGGGAAACAATTAAATGTTACTGTATTTAAAACACTGTGAGGTTTCCCAGAGCATGTGCATGCACATGCTCATACACACACACACACACACACACACACACACACACACATTCACACACATTCACATGTACACACAGAGAGAGAGGGGAAAGTGTTAATGAATGAACACCTGATTTGTATACTGCTAAGCTTCTAGGTAACATGAGAGCACGAATTAGCCACTGGCTTAGGCAACAGGAAGACTAAAGTAAATGAGAGAAAAGACAGGTCCTGGGAGACTCCTGGGTTTCTGGCTTGAGTAACTGGGTCGATAGTTTTGCTATTTGCTAAAATGAAGATACAGAAGACCTGGGAATTTAGGTGGGAGGGAAGATAATGAATTATCTTGAGACATATTGAATCTAAGATGGCTGTAGGATATCCAGGTGCTGTCCCGCAGGCAGGCAGACATACAGGTCTAAAGTTCAGGATCACTGGCTAGCTCATGGATCTGGGAGTTGGACGTTTCAGGCGCCCTCAGAACCTTCAGTGGCGTTTGGTGAGCTTCTCTAACAGAACCCTGCTTGAGCTTCTCCAGATAAGAACCCCAACTCCTGTACTAGAATGTGAAATATAAAACATCACTCAGAGTAGCCTTCCCAGGAATACTTTGTGCTTCAGATTTTAGAAGAGTAAGAGACCAGAAATTCCAGAGCTCAAAGATCAGAGGGTTGAAGCTGGGCATGGTGGCACATGCCTGTAATTCCAGTATTTGATGGGCTGAGACAGGAGGATTACAGGTTTGAGATCACCCTCCACAGCTTTGCAAGACCTGTTTCAAATGAAAAATAAAATCAAAAGGGTGTGCGCTATAGCTCAGAGATAGAACACTCCTGGATTCAATCCCCAGTACAAAAACAAACAAAAATATCAGATGGTCCTCATAGATTAAGGGGAAGGAAGAGCCTCTCTCTGGAACTGCCTTGGCCCTCCCCCCAAGAGATCCTTGACTGAGCTGTAAGGCTTTTGTAAAACATCTTACAGGGACATTCAAGTTCTTTCATCCATAGCATTGTCCTCTGAAGACCAAGCAAACCCAGAATAGAGGGAACAGACGTAAGCATATAATTGCTCCCATCATTTGGCTTCCTCGTTCCTGGCTCTTCCTTCACAGTCACACCCATGTCCAGTGAGTTTTCTCTGTTCTCCTTAGACATGTCTTGGCAACCCAACCTCCCTGCTTTAATCAGGGCATCACTGTGTTTGGTCTCGTCTTTTGGTTCACAATTTACTAGTCCTTTACAAGCCTATCCTCCCAAGAAACTGGGTATTTTCAAATCAAAGTTTCTTCACTGCAAGCCAATAAATGTTTAATGACACGATGGATGGGCTGGGTCTGGCAAACCTGCATATGCACACACACACAACTTGCTGTTGCTGCTGCTGCTGCTGCTGCTGAAAAGAGTTTGGCCACCTTACCCACAAGTGCAAGCTGGAGTAAGTGGCCCCAGTGTGGAAGAGGTGCAGCTGGAGGACAAAGTAGCAGAGGCTCACAGCTGGGCAGGTGGTATGAGGGTGGGGGAACTTGGACTGGTCAGAGGTCCCAGAGACCACAGGGAATAATGGGAAACTCTGATTTAGGTGGTTGGGCACCCACTCAATGCCCTTGGAAAGATTGTTTCTTTTTTCTTAGCCTCAGTTTCCCTATATGTACAATGGGGATCTGGCCTAGAGGACCTCCAAGGGTCCTTCATGTGCGTGCTGGGGGGAAATAGACAGTATATTGTTGTTTTTTTTTTTTTTTGGTACTGGGGATTGAACCCAGAGGCATTCTACCTTTGGGCTTTACCCCCAGCCCTATTTTATTTTTTATTTGAAAACAGGATCTCACTAAGTTGCTGAGAACCTTGCTAAGTTCCTGAGGCTGACTTCAAACCTATGATCCTCCTGTCTTAGCCTCCCAAGTACTGGGATTACTGGCATGCACCACCACACCTGGCTTCTATTTTATTTTTTATTTTGAAACAGCAAAATTTGCTGAGGGTCTAGCTAAATTGCTCAGGTTAGCCTCAAACCTTTGATCCTATCTCAGCCTCCCAAGTACTGGGATTACAGGAGTGCACCACCACACCCAGCTTCTTTTTTTTTTTTTATTTTGAAACAGGGTCTCACTAAATTTCTGAGACTGGCCTCAAACCTGTGATCCTCCCATCTTGGCCTCCCAGGTACTGGGATTACAAGCATGCACCACCACACTGGCTACAATATGTATTTTATTCATATCTACATCCCTAGTAACTACCACAATACTGTTATTATTGGAGTTATTTCTATAGGTCTTGCTGGTTTTGAACTGGGTAACAGGAGCAAGAGTATCACTACAATTTTTTTTGCAGTACTGGGGATTGAACCCAGGGGCATTCTACCTCTGAGCTACACCCCCAGCCCTGTTTTTTTATTCTTTATTTTGAAACCTGGTCTCCCTAAGTTGCGGAGGACCTCACTAAGTAGCTGAGGCTGGCCGCGAACCTGGATCCTCCTGTCTCAGCCTCCCAAGTACTGGGATTACAAGCGTGCGCCACCACGCCCGGCTAGAATATTTCTTCTTATTAAAATTTTCAGGAGGACTCAGGTTGGGGCTTTTAGGAATCTGTAGCCCATTTAGGTCAGGGAGTCCCCAACACCCTTCTTAAAGGCTTCTTCTCAATCTACTTTTCCAGTCTTATCCCCCTACACACATGCTGAAATCCAGGCAGATGTCCCCTATTTCCTCCCTCCCTGTCTTTGCTCATGCAGGTCCGCCCCCCCCCCCGGCCTCCGCCCAATCTGGAATGCCTACCCCCTGAAGAGTCCTGCTTCAAAGCAGAAAATAGCCAGGCATGGTGACAGATGCTTGTAATTCTAGTACTTGGGAGGCTGAGACAGGAGGTTCGCAGGTTCAAGGACAGCCTCAGCAAGTAGTGAGACTCTCAGCAACCTAGCAAGACCCTATTTCAAAATAAAAATAAAATAGGGTTGGAGGTGTAGCTCGGAGGTAGAATGCCCCTGAGTTCAATCCCCAGTAACACACACACACACACACACACACACACACACACACACATACACACATACACACACACACACACACAAAAGCAGGAAATAATTTGGCCTTTTAGGTCTTCATTCACTCTAGTTCTCCTGACACTTCCCACTTCCCACCATAATTTTGGGGCATTTGATGTCCCTGTCCTAGATTTCCCCCTAGACCAAGGTCTCTTGAAGAATAGGAATGTCAGGCTTTAGTTTTCTCAGGACCCGGTATTCAGTGGATCTAATAAGTAGTAATTTGTAGGAGCATATCTCACGGAATCCCCTCCGTGACTTCCCTGTCATAGGTGGGTATGGCTGCACCTCTTTTACAGAAGAGGAAACTGTGGCCCAGAGAGACCAGGAGATTCATCCAAGACCACCCAAAAAATTGAAGGCTGATGCTCCTCAGCAAATGAAGGAAGCCCCCACTCCCTACAAGGGAGGAAAAAAGGCAGCTCGCATATGCTGAGGTCACCGTGCCACCCTCCCTTCTGTCCTTCCTCTTTGGCTCAGCTCCACACCTCTCCTTTTTCTTTCCCACCTCTTCTTTTCCTCCTTCACCTTCTCTAACTCTGCTTGTCCCTCTGATTCTGATTTCTATCCAAGGCCGTTACCTCTACTACCTGTAACCTCCATTTTGCTGCCCAGTCGTTCCCCAAGGCAGGCATGTGGGCCCACCTTGCTTTCAACCTCTACTCCTTCCTAGCTAAGAGGACCAGGTCAGGGCCGGGTGTGGTGGCGCATGCTAGTAATCCCAGTACTTGAGAGGCTGAGACAGGAGGATCCGGAGGCCCTCTGCAAGTTCGTGAGACCCGGTTTCAAAATAAAGGATAAAAAATAGGGCCAGGGGTGTAGCTCGGAGGTAGAACGCCCCTGGATTCAATCCCTGGTACCGCCAAAAAATATATATATATATATAGAGGACCAGGCCAGGGAAGCATCCAATCATTTTCTTCCTTTTTTTTTTTTTTTTGTGGTAATGGGAATTGAACCCAGGGGCATTTTACCTCCAAGCTACAGTCCCAGCTCTATTTTATTTTTTATTTTGAAACAGGGTCTCAGTTGCAGAGGGCCTCACTAAGTTGTTGAGGCTGTCCTAGAACCTATGATCCTCCTGTCTCAGCCTCCTAAGTATTGGGATTACAAGCAGTGCTACCATACCCAGTTCTCTTCCCTTTTTCCACTGCTCACCCCAGGCTAGAAAATGAACCAACCAGAGAGCCCTTTTTTTTTTTTTTGTGGTACCGGGGATTGAACCCAGGAGCATTCTACCTCCGAGCTACACCCCCAGCCCTATTTTTTATCCTTTATTTTGAAACCGGGTCTCATGAAGTTGCAGAGGGCCTCACTAAGTAGCTGAGGCTGGCCGCAAACCCGGATCCTCCGGTCTCCGCCTTCCAAGTACTGGGATTACAAGTGTGCGCCACCACGCCCGGCTTTTTTTTTTTGAGTGTGTGTGTGGTACTGAGGATTCAATTCAGGGGCATTCTACCTCCAAGCGACACTCCCAGCCCGATTTTATTTTTTATTTTGAAACAGGGTCTTGCTAAATTGCAGAGGACCTCACGAGGTTGCTGAGGCTGACCGCGAACCTGTGATCCTCCTGTCGTCTCAGCCTCCTAAGTACTGGGATTACAGTAAAGCCTGCACTGTCACGCTCAGCAAGAGCCCAAGGCTAGAATTTCTTCTCCAAAGCCTTGTCTTAAACAGAGCTTTCACCACTAGGAGACACCAAGAACTAGGAAAGTATGAAAAGAGAGGGTACCCAGTGTCTACTTTATTCATTCACTCAATCAATCATTCAATATATTCTAAGCACTAACTATGGAGCAGTCACTGTTCTAGGTGTTGGGAATATTGAACATTCCTGCCATCTTGGAGCTTACATACCAGAGTACCATTTTAAAGTAAACTAATATATTCTCAAAATAATTAGATTAGGATAAGAGCTATGAAATAGGGTGAGGAATCCCCAGGTGTTGGCTGGGAGTTCAGAGGAGGTCTTTGTGAGGTTTCCCTTGGATTTTTGTTTTGTGGTGCCAGAAATCAAAGTTGGAAACTTGCCTCAAATGTCTGGTATTCCTTGATTGCTCATATTTAAGAATAAGGCATTAAAAAGGTCATTGTGAGGCCGGGCGTGGTGGCGCACGCTTGTAATCCCAGTACTTTGGGAGGCAGAAACCGGAGGATCCGGGTTCGCGGCCAGCCTCAGCTCTCTCTCTCTCTCTCTCTCCCTGTCTCTCTTTCTACTTAGTGAGGCCCTCCGCAACTTTGTGAGACCCGGTTTCAAAATAAAGTATAAAAAATAGGGCCGGGGGTGTAGCTCGGAGGTAGAA
>PVJS01050884.1:0-14157 GCA_004027185.1 Glis glis | reverse complement strand
TTTTTTTTTTTTTGTGGTACCGGGGATTGAACCCAGGGGCGTTCTACCTCTGCGCTACACCCACGGCCCTATTTTTTTATACTTTATTTTGAAACCGGGTCTCACAAAGTTGCGGAGGGCCTCACTAGGTAGAGGGAGAGAGAGACAGGGAGAGAGAGAGAGAGAGAGAGAGAGCTGAGGCTGGCCGCGAACCCGGATCCTCCGGTCTCTGCCTCCCAAAGTACTGGGATTACAAGCGTGCACCACCACGCCTGGCCATCACAGTTGGTTTTTCTTAAAGCATCTTTTTTGGAACATATAATCAGTACGTTCTCACTGTAAACTCTTGGAAAATACATGTGAACAGAGGGAATCCACCACCACTGCCCCTGCGACAGATCCTTGCTAAATATCCACGCAATTATTTCGATCACTTGTACTTTATTCACACACTCCACATCTCTCAGGGCATTCAATACATAAAAATTTCCCCCTGCTCTTACTCTTAATGGAGGAACATTTCAATGCTGTCTGTGACACCACAGGCTCCTGAGCCCGACCTCAGCATAACAATGGGCGTGTCCCACACTCGCTATAACCCTCCAGCTGTTATCTTTGTCCTGACGTTCTTGGTGGACTCCTTCCTTGGAGGAAGAACCCACTGTCTGAACACCCCGAGTCTCCGCTCTAGGGTTCCTCAGAGCCCCGTGCCACCGGACACAGTGGTCCCCTGAGCCGTGCTGTTCTTTGCTTCCGTCTCCTTTGTTGACGACTCTGCTTAACCTGCATGTGTCTCTTCTGTTGGGGCACTCTGTTTACAAGCTCATCACTGATCCAGTCCCTAACTATGGGCTGCCATGGTTCTGGGGCGTCTTGATCTGTGAGTAGCTGTCCAAGCTCCCCCTGGGGTGAGTCTCTTCCACATCACCCATCTTGCTGGGCCTCCTATGGTTTCAGCCTGGACCTTCCCCCTGTGGCTTCCACCAACCGTGTAGCCTCTTCCTACACCACCGACGTCCACGGGACATCAGCTACGTCCATGTTCCTGGCTCCCAGCAGGACCTCTGTCTGGCTCAGTGCGTCCCTCCAGCAGGCTGCCTGGAGTGTCCTCTGGGATCTTTGCTAGGCCTCTGAGCCCCAACCCAGCCAGCTCAAGCTGCTTAACCTATCACAGCCCGGCTCATCCTGCTCGTTCCCTAGTGCCTCACACTCCAACGTCTGTGCTGGGTGGATCAGCCACAGTCGCAGGGGTCAGCATTCCTCTGCTCCTCTCTCTACCCCAGGGACGCTGCTCACCTCACGCATCTGGACCCCGTGTGCTCCTCAGCCCCCTCCCCTGCAGCATGCCCTGCAGGTCTCCTCCACCCCTCCTGGCCCAGCTAGTTCCAGCCCAACATCCACACTGGTCCCCTCTGTGTGTTTGCTAAAGCTGCACCCCTTCCTGGGGCTCCGAGGTCCTGCGTGACTTTGCCCGTGTCCAACTCTACAGTCGCCTTTTATGCTGACTTCGTGGACTTCCCTGGAAATCATGCCAATGTGAGACAAGTGTGCTCTGGTCTCCTGGAAGGGGCGGGCCACACCTCCCTCCAGGAATGCCGGGTGGTCCACAGGCTCAGAGACGCATTCAGGCCCTCCCAGGTCAAGACCCAGTATGGGACCCAGGTCAGGGTCAGAGAGTCCCAACCATAAAACTGACACCCAGAAAAGAAATGTTTTGTGTGGTGTCATAGTTCAGTAGATTTTAAATAAGCTCAGATTGCTACTCTATGCTCTCTGTTTAGTGTATTTCAAAACACACGGAAAACCAGGCACAGAGATTAGCAGCAGAGAAGGATCAGGAGGGACCTGTGTTTGAGCCCCTTCCTCCTGCAGAGAGAGGCGCTGGCCTCTGACCAAGGCTGTGTTGTTAGGTTGCACGGGGCCGCTCAGGCTGGCTGGTGTCACGTCCTGTCCTTTGTCATTGATCTCTTACATGTCTTGTCTTCACAGCTGTCCAGCCCACACAAACACAATATTTACTCTTCTAGTCCAGGAAAAGCTCAGGAACTCCTGGTTGGGAGGCAGATGAGGGACCCTGGTGGGAGGGGACGGCTGCCACCCCGTGAGGACCTGGAGCATCAGCGTCCTGGGAATGGGGCCTGGCGACGGGAACCACGCAGAACTCGGAAGGAATGCCGTCAACTTGCAATGCAAGAATGATCGCCACCTCTTAAACGATTGAAAGGAGCACCCCCTTTGAACATCCAACTTCAAAAGTACAGGTGCCCGCAGAGCAGAAATCCCCTGCACCTGGCGCTTACGCTTCCGGCCCTCAGGATATCGGCGGCTTCCCGGAGCCTCTTGAAGTCGTCTCTGGATGAAAGCCCGGCAACATGGGGCCCAGGACAGCGCTGCAGGAAGGGTGGCGCATCCCGTGTCCCCCGCAGCCACCAGGAGGCGCACACAGCGCGTGGGCGAACCCAAGTCCAGAGATGCCACGACTTTCCATGTCATTCAGACAAATCTACCTTACATTTCCAATGACAAACTGATAAAATGATAGAACGTTCTGGGCTCTAAGAAGACCAGGGCTGGACCCCTGCTCCTGAGTTTGTTGTGGCACAACTTCCGGCAGGGCCGTCCCTCGCCAGGCCTCGGTTTCCCCACCCATGACATACAGTGCTCACGCTGGCGATGGCTCGCAGGCCCTCTGGTGGTCACTGAAGCAGCCGAGGCTCCTGGCAAGGTCCCGGGTCCTACATGGGGAGGAAGCCCGGGCTGCGCTGGTGACCCCGCACAGACTCCGTCACCCCGTTAGGCCTCTGTAACAGGACTGTCCTGCAGCGAGCTCGCCCGCTTCTATGTATTTATCCCTTGTATCTGACCACATAATGCAGCCCATCAATCAAAAAAGTAATCGTCCATTTCTGTTTCTTTCCATTAAAAGGGGCATTTCTCACCTGCTTGACAAAATGAGTTACGGGCTCTATTTCAAACTTCCCTCCCTGGTACGAGTTCATTCAGAGCATCCGCATCCCAAGATGGAGCGGGAGGAGGGAGCGACCGCCGCCACTGGCTTTGCGCGGAGCATTTGTATTTATCTTACTATCTTTTAGAATTAACAAACACGGCGCCCCTTGGGAGCCCTGGGTTTTGGACGATGATTCAATTCACCGTGAGGAAGCCTTTCTTCCTGTGGGTCTCGTCCTCCGTGTTGCGTTCATGACTAATATTTTCTGGCGCATTTACGGGATCAAATAGAAAAAAAAATGATAAAAATATGAGTCATATTATAGATTTCCAGGTTGTGAATATTTTACAGTCGAATTCATCAAATATTTAGTCTGCAGCTGCTGACTCGGCCTTATGAAGCAGGAACCTGCGGCTCTGCGTCCTGAAGTAGGAGGGAAAGGAGGCGGCGGGGCTTGGGGGGAGCGTGGGGCCAGGGTTGACTCTGTTTCCTCTTCCACACCACCTGCAGGAAATCCAGGACTCGCCATGGGGGCCATGTGTGCCTGTGGGGGCGCCCCGCCTCGCCCCGCCGGGGTGGCTCTAGGAAGAGGCGTGCAGGAGGCCTTTGGCCTTCGGGCCTGCTTTCCTTGCCTGGCCTGGGTGGCCGCTCCCGGCCTCAGCCTCAGAGGCCCGATTCCAGGCCCGCTCCACCGCCTGCCCGGCCGCCCCTGCACATGGGGTCAGCCCTGTTAGCAAGCACAGGGCCTCCCCTCCCGTCAGCAGACCGTTGCCAGAGAAGAAACTCTCTTCCTCTCCCCTGGGCTCGGACAACTGCTGTCACAGTCTTCAAGGTGTTTAGGGGCTTGTGAGTGTGTGGTGTGGATGTGTGTGTGTGTGTGTGTGTGTGTGTGTGTGTGTGTGTTGGAGTCTACAGTGTGTGGGTACAGTGGTGGGGTGCAGTGCTGTGGGGTGTGTTCATGGTGTGGCATGTGTGTGTATTTGTGGTGTGTGTATATGTTTGTGTGGTTGGTGTGTGTGTGTGTGTGTGTGTGTTGGAGTCTACAGTGTGTGGGTACAGTGGTGGGGTGCAGTGCTGTGGTGTGTGTTCATGGTGTGGCATGTGTGTGTGTGCTTGTGGTGTGTGTATATGTCTGTGTGGCGTGTGCTTGTGTGTGAATGTGTGTGTGCGGTGTACGTGTGCATGTGGGTGTGGTGGAGTCTACCCCGTGTGGGTGCATTGGTGGGGGACAGTGCTGCACTGTGTGGGTCCATCCCCCGGTAGGTTTCTGGGGTCCTTGGTTCACATCCCTCTTGACATGCTCACCACACACTAGAGCACTGTGTGTACAGAAAGACGTCTGGACAAATGTCCGCCATGTTGTGACCGGCGGCAGCCTGGATGTCTACACCGAGGGCTCTGGAAGTGAGTTCTGGGTTCTGGAGGGAGTCTTATGAGCTTTCTCCGGAATCCAGGAGCTCTCAGCCCCGTCCTGATCATATACAGGTGCGGTTTTCCAGTTCCGCTCATTCTCCCACAAGAGTGGTAGACTTTTCTGGAAGTTATGACATACTTCTGCAATGATTGGAGCAGCAGCAGGCATAAACATCCAGAAACTTCCATGAAGCTGGGCTTCTGACGGATTTTCAAGGATGCAGAGCGGTGCCTCATTTCTCACTAATTGTTTTTGTTTTGGAAAATGCAGTTATTGCCCATTAAAAATGAATTTGTACCAACTAGTGATGGGCACATTGCTGCTCCTTTAAAATAAATTAATAAAATATTTTTAAACTTCCTATTTTAATTTCTAGTACAATGAATATTGGCAGATGATCCACACTTAAAAGCTCTTTAACCAGGAATGGTGGAGTACACCTGTAGTCCCGGTACTTGGGAAGTTGAGACAGGAGGATTGCAGGTTCGAGGCCAGCCTCAGCAACTAAGTGAGACCCTCAGCAACTTAGTGAGACCCTGTCTTAATTTTAAAAGAAGGGCTGGAGGTGTAGCTCAGAGGCAGAATGCCCCTGGGTTTAATCCCCAATACCAAAAAGAGAAAAAAGTCAAGAAAAGGTCCTTAGCAGTGTCAGTCTCTAAGTGTGTAAAGGAATTGAAGACAACTGCCATTAAACATGGTCACGGTTTTGAACTTTCTGTGGACAGACTCTGGCGTGCATTAGTTGTGTGACCGCTAAATCACTCCTGAGGGACATCGGTCAGCGTGTGCGGCTGGACGTCCCTCATCTTCACGTTTGCACAGTGCTCTAATGAGCAAACGCCCTCTCTCTGCCGCTGCTGATAACGTGTGCAGTGTCCATGCCGTGCACCTTCTGCCTGGTTTCTGGGCACACGCGTGTGAGCTTCTGTGGGTACGTGCTCAGGGATGGATTTGATGGCTGTGCATGTGCAGTCTTGTTAAATGTCGCCAATTGTTTCCCCCAGTGGTCCTATCTGCTTGTCTCCCTTCGGCAGGGATAAGAAGGTTGGCTGGGCCCTGCACGCGCCAGCACTGGACTGCTGAGGCGGACCACACAAGGTAACCTGCTGCGGCTTTGTGTTGTCCCGATCCGCTGCCTCTGCAGGAGGCGGGTACCATTCAAGAGAACACAGAGCTGGCTGTGGCGGGGTCTGCGCGGCGGGGAGCCCGGGCTAGCCCGCATTCAAGTGCCGGCCCTGGGGTGAGCTGCCCAGGGCAAGGCTGCCTTCCAGTGCTGTTTAGGGCTCAGGTGAGCCACATTCAGGTCCTGGGGGAAGGAGAGAAGCTGGCCAGCGTCAGTCAGGCCAGGCCAGGCCAGAGGCAAGGAGTGGGCAGCCGAGCCCTCAGTCAACGCTGCAAGTCCCCAGCGTGGGCTGTCCTGGGGCCCCCTCCCGGGGCATCTCTTCCCGCCCATTCTCTACCTCTGAGCTAACACCTCCAGTCCTTTTCTTTTTCTTTTATTTTAAAATAGGGTCTCACAGCCGGGCGTGGTGGCGCACGCTTGTAATCCCAGTACTTTGGGAGACCTGAGGATCCGGGTTTGCGGCCAGCCTCAGCTCTCTCTCTCTCTCTTTAGTGAGGCCCTCCTCAACTTCGTGAGACCCGGTTTCAAAATAAAGTATAAAAAATAGGGCTGGGGGCGTAGCGCGGAGGTAGAACGCCCCTGCATTCAATCCCTGGTACCGCAAAAAAAAAAAAAAAAATAGGGTCTCACTAAGTAGCTGAGGCTGGCCTTGAACCTGCGATCCTGCTGTCTCAGCCTCCCGAGTACGGGGATTGCAGGTGTGCTCCTATCTTAGCGTGGTTTTGATCTCGATTCCTTTTTCTGTTGCCGCAGTGTTTTGGAGCAGGAGTGGCCTCGTTTCCACCTGGCCTGCCCTGCGAGTGGCCTCCCGAATCACTCTCCGGGTAGCTGGGTGCGGGCTGCTGGGACCAGGCAACTTGCTTTCTTCATCCTTACACATTATTTTTAACCAAACAACAGGTATTCAAAATACAAGAGGCATCAGCCTTAAAGACGGACTTCAAAGAACCAGTCTCCATTTCAAGTGCAGAGGTTTTTACTCTGATGTTGAATATTCTGAGTGAATTTTTCCTGTGTCTCCTCAGCTATAAACTCTTACATAAATCAGTCAAATGGTTCAATTTTCTGCTTTGCTCAAAGAATTACAAAAAAAAATGTGCTCATGAATTTGAGGGATAGTTGAGCTGACGAATGTCAAATAAATGCCTGAAGTTGCAGGACACAAGAGATTCCCGTCGTGCCGCCGCAGCCCGTGCTGCCTGGACAGAGGGGCAGGGATGCAGATTCTTACTGGCATCGATTTGAGGGTGCAGTGATCTCGCACCCTGATAAACGGGAGGGCGAGAGTCCTACATGTTTCACTCACAGCGCAGCTTGTTAAATATTTTAAAGACCCGCTCCCAAGTTTAGTGAGTGCGCATACTGTTGCCAGAGGAACTGCGGCAGGGCGCGGTGGCTTTGGGTTTGATCTCGGCTGCAGGCGGTGCTAACCCACAGCCAGCAGCCCACAGAGGGCAGAGGACAGCTGGCCACTGAGGCACGCAGGGCTCCCCAGAGCCCTGGCATTAGTAAGGTGAAGACGCTGGCAAGGGCGGACTTCCTGCCGTTAGAGGACCCAACAGAGGCAGACAGCACGCGCTAGAGGAGGTGGACCCCTGGGGTATGCCCAAGGACTGTATCTGTCCCTGGCAGTTTCCTCTCTGCTTCCTGGCTGCCATGAGCTGAGGGTGGTTCTTTCTCCTCTGCCATGTTCTGAAGCCCTACTACCATCATTCCTGCCTTGGAGGAGATCATCATCTGACCTCTTAAAACATGAGCCCCAAGTAAACCTTTCTTCGTCTGCATTTTGCTTGTCAGGTATTTTGGTCACAGCGATGAAAAGTCTGGCCAAAGCACCACGGTAGCATGCTTTCTTCCACCATCTATAAATCCCATCCGTGTTTGGCCGATTCCAATGGAGACCTGGAGGAGCCAGGTCTTACGGGCCACTGTCAAGATGATGAGTGGAACATGGATCAGAGGACCAACAGGACTCAGCAGAAAATACACAGAGCTGATTGTGGGAACATCACATTTTGGAATCTGGGACATGTGGACAGGAGGAGGCAGTCTTTGCCTTTTCTGTGCCCCCTGAGTCACACTGGGTAGCTGGCTGAGTGGTCTAAGAGCTGGAGTCTTAGGATCGGAGCAACCACTAATTCAGTCCCAGTCCAAGATGTGAAGATCAGGAAGCTCTTCGGAGAAACGATGGTGAAGTTTCAGTTCGAAGAGCTGGAGGCCGACGATCTCAGACGAGAGCAGAAGATCAAGAAGCTCTTTGGAGAAACGGCGAAGTTCCAGTTCTATGAGCGGAGGCCGACGATCTCAGGCGAGAGCAGATGTGTTTTTCCTCGGAAAGAGTCGCGCATCGCTCTACGCGGCTTCTCCCTCTTTTATCTAAGTCCTGCACCTATCAGAACCCTGCTGCCTACATTCAGGGCAGGCTTTCTGTTTAATCTGCTGTTACACACCCAAAGTCACATGATCTTGGGTGTGTCATGATCAGGTCAAGTTGACAACCTAGACTGACTATCACAGGTAGAAATCATCTTCTCTCTCCAACTCCCAGGCCAACCCTCGGACCCCATTTGATGAGAGGTTGGTTCTTCCCCTGCGCTGCCTGGGTGAGTCATTGCTCTCTCTGCCCCAGGCCGCTCCCTGCAGGTGGATCGCTGCTGTTGGCAGCGTGTTGGAGGCTGGCTGACTTCTTCCCGGACTCCCACTGGCAGTGTGGTGACAGTCTCTGCAACTCCCCTCTGAGAACCAACAAGTAGGAAACATGCCCAGTGCCAGGCCCGCAGCTGCGGCAACCCAGTTAATGAGAATTCAGGGCCATCCACTCTAATAGAAGAGCAATTAGGGGCTCCTGCTTGCCTGTGTGGCGGAGAGAGCTGATGTTGGAAGGGAGAGGAAGGGATGGGCCCAGACGGGAATCAACATGTCCATGTGAATTAACAGTCACCAGCCCTGGTCTCCCTCTGCCCGGAGGAGACATGCTGGAGTCTTACAAAAATAATTCCAAATTGCAAATTGGCCTCAGCCTCCTGGCATTGCAGGGGCTGATCCTGGAATTGTAATTTTGTGTTTCAAATATTCACACATTCCTTTCACGCCTGGCCTGGCCACGGAGGGTGGGCAGTGCCTCACAGGTGGGCATGGTTTTATAGGTCATTGTGAAGGAATACGTAGGAGTGTAGTTATCACCACTCTTCTGCTGCCAGAGCTGTATTTTTAGCTTGCGTTAAGCCCCTTCATTTCTTTGACAAATGCTTGCTGATCCATATCAGGTGGTACTGGGATTACAGTAGTGGGTACGGCTCACAGTACGGGAGAATCGATGCGTTCACGGAGAACGTGCGTTATCTCGTTGATTAGAGTTCTGTAGGGTGCTGTGAAACAAAGGTCCAGGCATGGTCCTCAGGCAAACACTTCCCCTGGAAGTGTCACTGAAGGGCATGTTCCACTGCAGCCACAGGCTCCATCAAGGAGGGAGAAAAAGGCTTGATGTGCAGGGAGCGGGTTGTACAGGGCTCAGAGACACAAGGAAGTCACGGATGATGCATTTCTTTCTTTGTAGATAAGTGATATGATTCAATTTGTAGTCTAAGAACATCTTGGAGAGAAGATGTTCTTCTTGGGGAGAAGATGAGGAAGGCGGAGTGGAGGTAGGAGTTCTGGGTAGCTCCGGGGAGGTGATAGGGGTTTGGCCCAAAAAAGACAGAGGAGGCAGACACAACACATAGATGAAGGAGGTTCCTAGGAACCAAAGAATCACTACTGGGTGGGAGGTCGGGAAAAGTGAGGTTTCAGATCTGATGGGCTGGGTGGATCCCGGAGCCCCTTTCAGAGAGGAGGAGGAGGGTGAAGAGAACACTGGGAAGAAACCTGAGCTGTTTTGCACATGCTGAGTGAGATGCGCCTTTGGACACTGATGGCTGGGTATGGATGCATCGGTTTTTCTCTCTGGACATTTGTAGATTCAGAGGCTCTGGCCAAAGGGCTGTGAATCTGAGCACAATGTAGCAAGGAGTCTAACTAATCTTGGAAAAGAAGAACTAATTTAGAGGACTCACACTTTCCAATGGAATGCAATTGAGAATTCAGAAGGACTTTTACATTTATTGTTAATCAGTTATTGGCAAGGCTTTCAAGACAATTAATAGGTGAAAGTTGAGAATTTTTTAAACAAAGGTACCAGGACAAAGTAGATATCCACATACAATGAATGAAAGTGGATCGCCCCTTTTATACTATACACAGAATTAACTCAAATGAGCCTTAGATCTAAAACGTCAGAGCTAATGTTATGAAATCTTTAGAGGAAATGGTAGGACTAAGTGTTTCTGACCTTGGATTAGACAAAAGATTCTTGGGTATGACACTAAAAGCACAGCCATAACATAAAAGAAACTAAAATTAAAATTAAAATGGAGAAATATAAATAGAAAACTTCTGATCTACAAACAATACAGTCAAGAAAGTAAAAAGATAACTCTCATTCTGAGAGAGAAGATTTGCAAATCAGATATCTGATCAGGGACTGGAATGGTAACCAAGATATATAAAGAGCGCTTGCAACTCAACAATAAAAAGATGACAAAATTTAAAAATGGTCAAAAAATTTGAATAGGCATTTCTTTTTTTTTTTTTTTGCAGTACCATGGATTGAACCCAGGGGCGTTCTACCTCCGCATTACATCCCCGGCCCTATTTTTATACTTTATTTTGAAACCGGGTCTCATGAAGTTGCAGAGGGCCTCACTAAGTAGAGAGAGAGAGAGAGAGCTGAGGCTGGCCACGAACCCGGATCCTCCGGTCTCGGCCTCCCAAAGTACTGGGATTACAAGCGTGCGCCACCACGCCCGGCTTGAATAGGCATTTCTACAAAGAAGTTATATAAATGGCTAATAAGCACATGGAAAGATGCTCAACATTATGAATTATTAGAAAATTGCAGATCAAAAGCATGATGAAATGGCAACGAACACCCACGGTATGGCATCATGGGAAGGAATACAGCCAGGTATTGGTGAGGCTGTGGAAAAAGTGGAGTGCTTAGACAATGCTGGCGGGTGTGGGTTCTGTGGAAAACAGTTTGGTAATCCATCCAAAAGTTACACATAGAGTGACCCTTTTCCCTAGCAACTCCACTCCCATGTACATACCCTTCAGAACTGAAAACATATGCCCACATAAAGAGTCACACCTGGATATTCATAGCAGTATTGATAGTGTATAATACCTGGTATCCCCCAGAAAAGCTCATGTGTTGGAAACTGAACAATATTCAGAGGTGAAATAATTGAATCAGAGCTCCGACCTCATCCGTGGATTCATTCATTGATGAATTAATAACTTGAATGGACTTACTGGGTGCTGGCTGTAGGCAGATGGGGTGTGGCTGGAGGAGGCGGGTCCCTGGGGGTATGGCCTTGGGGATTATATCTGTCCCTGGTCCCTTCCTCTCGCTCTGTCTGCGTGCTGACAGCTTTCCTCCACCACACTCTGCTGCCATGATGTTTCTGCCTTGGAGTTGGTTGACTATGGACTGGCCCTTTGAACCCACAAGCCAAATAAACCTTTCCTTCTCTAACTTGCTTTTATCAGGTATTTTGGTCACAGTGATGAAGAAAACTAACAAATATGGTATACAAACTGTGGAAACAACATAACACTGAGAAATGTATAAATGAAGTATGGTATATATTTCACAATAGAAGAGTGTATAAAATATTGCATACGATGGAATATTTTTAACAATAAAAAGGAATGGAGTACTGGCATATGTTACAACACGAATAAACCTTGAGCGGGTAATGCAAAATGAAAGAAACCGGCCACACTAGACCACATCTGGTACAAGGCCATTTAAATGCAAAGTTCGGCATTGGAAATCTATAGGGGCAGAAAGTAGATTAGCAGTTGTCTGAGGCTCGAGGGAAGATGGAGACTGACTCTTTATGGTTATGGGGTTTGCTTTTGGAGTGAGGAAAATCTTCTAAATGTAGATTACGGTGATAGCTGAACAATTCAGTGACTATATTAAAACCATTGAATTGTATGCCTTAAATATTGGATTGCATTGTGTGTGAATTACTTCTAAAGATCTTAAAATACTTTATCAATAAAATAGAGAATATAGATGAAATAGACTAACTCATGGAACAGCCCTTATTAAATTGACACCAACGATAGCAAATCTGAACTGTCCAACATCTTTTTTTTTTTTTTGCGGTACCGGGGATTGAACCCAGGGACGTTTTACCTCTGCGCTACACCCCCGGCCCTATTTTTTATACTTTATTTTGAAACCGGGTCTCACGAAGTTGCGGAGGGCCTCACTAAGTAGAGAGAGAGAGAGAGAGAGAGACAGGGAGAGAGAGCTGAGGCTGGCCGTGAACCCGGGTCCTCCGGTCTCCGCCTTCCAAAGTACTGGGATTACAAGCGTGCGCCACCACGCCTGGCTCTGAACTGTCCAACATCTAATAACCATTGTATAAAGAAATTTATCTGATAATCAAAATTCCTTCCAAATACATACAAATGTATGGACCTCAAGTTCAGACCCATGCAGCCCTGCAGATGAATTATTCTTCTAAATATTTAATTATTCTTCTAAACATTAAAATATTTAAAATCTGAACCAAACTGTCACAGAGAATATAAAGGAAAAGGACATTTCTCAACTTATTTTAAGGGACCAGGGTAACCTTGACATTAAAACCCAGAGAACCTTGACATTCAAGGAAAGCAGACTCGCAGGGCAGCTTCTCTTCTGAATATAGACAGAGGAATTCTAAGCAAACTGCTGGCAAATTAAACCGACCCACATATAAAATCAGAAGTAATATCTCCATGCTGGGCTTCCTTCAGGAATGCAGCACAGTTTAAAAGATTGATGAATACCCCACCTGCAGCTCAGATGCGGAAAGCCATGTGCGATCACAGTTTTCACTCTAACAATGCAAGCCGTCCAGGTACTTTAAGAATATTTTAAAGGAAGGAATATCAAAACCCAGGACTAAAGCTACCCGAGTGGGCAGAACTCCAGAAAGCGTGAAGCCCTGTTGTAAGAAAGCAGAGTCCATATTGCTCCCTAGTGTGACCCCCGGGGCAGGAGGACTTGCCAGAGACACATCAGGGAAACCCACAAATTCCTACAAACTCTCCTCTTTTTTTGTTGTAGTTGAGATGGGGTCTTGCCATGTTGCCAGGCTGGTCTTGAACTCCTGGGCTCAAGTGGTCCTCCTGCCTCAGCCTCTTGAGTAGCTGGGACTGCAGATGGGCGTCACGGCACCTGCCTCTGTACTCTTTCATTAATTCTGCACCAACTGTTTCCCACAGGTCTCTACAAGAGCCCCTGGCCAAAGTGCCGGATGCAGGCTTCCCTCAGGTGTGAGAGAGCTGAGAGAAGGCCCCAGGTCCCCATGGGGCAAATGACATTGCTGAGATGAATTCCACAATGAACTCTGGGCTTTCGAATTTACTCCAAGGAGACTGGATGAGGAGAGCTGGTAGAAGCCTCTTCAAGGAACCTAGATCTTCATGGATGGTAGGGATGGGATGCCACCTGCAGGGCCCCAGAGCAGGCAGCAGGGCTGGGGAAGGCAGCTTCAAGCCGGTACAGGCTGAGTTAGGCCGGGAGAGCACTGGAGGAGGCTGCTGGCTTCCCTGTGACCACAGCAAGCCTCCCATGTCACCTCAGTGCTCAGATCTTAGAACTCGATGAGGGCGAGTGCTGAGATATACATCCTCTGCAAATACGTGAAGCCGGCGGCATGGTGGTGTGCACCTATAATCCCAGTACTTGGGAGGCTGAGACAGGAGGATTCCAGGTTCGAGGCTAGCATACGGCAAATTAATGAGATCCTGTAAGAAATAATAAAATAAAATAAAATAAAATAAAATAAAATAGGGCTGGGGTTGTAGCTCAGTAATACACACCACATGTGCGCGTGCGCGCACACACACACATACACATACGAAGCCAGTGATGAGCTGATGCAGCATGAAGCTGGTTCAAAACCCAGAGCTGGGTCAGGTCAGACATACCTGCCTTCCACCTGCACCCAGACAGCCATGATGAAAGGTCCTGTCCAAGAGGCAAATAGTGCTGATGTCTCTATTTTTCATGTGTGTGTGGGTGTGTGCATGTAGTGTTCAGCATATTCAAAAAATTGCACGTATACACAGAAATGTGACCCATTTTAAAGAGAGAAAATATTAAATAAAAAAGATCCATAGATGACCAAAATATTGAGTCATCAAAGGGGACTTCGAAATAGTAAGTAAAAAACGTAACGGGAAAAGTTTACGTAAAAATGCCTGAAATGAAAGATGGATAGTACAGGTGAAAAATAATGCAGCCAGAACGCCAAGGGATAGAATGTGTTTTAACTAAGACATGAATAGAAGTATTCTAAAAGAGGACAGCAAAAACAACAATAAATGGTATAAATATGGAAGTGGAGACCCAAAAAGAGAAGACAGAAGAAATGTTTGGAGAGAGCCGGGCGTGGTGGCGCACACTTGTAATCCCAGTACTTTGGGAGGCGGAGACCGGAGGATCCGGGTTCGCGGCCAGCCTCAGCTCTCTCTCTCTCTCTCTCCCTGTCTCTCTCTCTCTCTCTCTCTCTCTCTCTCTCTCTCTACTTAGTGAGGCCCTCCACAACTTCGTGAGACCCGGTCTCAAAATAAAGCATAAAAAATAGG
>PVJS01050883.1:0-14157 GCA_004027185.1 Glis glis | reverse complement strand
TAACTGTGCGTTTCTGTTGGCCCTCTCCTCCTCGGTTAGCAATGAGCTGCCATCTATGCTTTATATGCATAATGTGCTCTTTTTATTGACTGAATTCTATTAAGTGGACGTGAGCCGTTGAGTGCGCTGATCCTTTACATAATGCTAGCCACAGAGGGCGTATCTCCTGGGACAGAATGCTTATCTGCCAGGAAGACTTCTAATCTCCTAAGTGAAGTATTTATAGATGGACGCAACACTGTGCCAATGACTTCCAGGTCTGTCTCAGAAGGGATTGTTTCGTAAGACGATGTCTAGACCACTTACGCGTGGCCACGCTAAAGCTGAGACAGTAAAGCAAATGTGAGAATCTCTGCCAAATGAAAACGTATGGCAATTTTAAGCTATTAATGAATACACTGTAGGCACTGGCAAGCAACGCTTATATAAGAAAATAAAGCCTGTCTTTAGAGAGCTGGGCAAGAGGCTCCAAACTCCTAGAAAGGAAAGGTCACAGAGTTCACAGGAGACAGCGCTCCAGAAGTAGGAGGATTGTGAACTGCTTATTTACAATGACTGTGTGCGTTATTCCGACTTGAAGAGCTGATATGTACATTTTGGATCAGTATGGGGGAGGAAGGGGGCAGGACATTGGATGTGGCAGTGAATGCTGGAGTGAAGGGAGACAGGCAGCAAAAAGTGGACAACACGTTTGAAAAACAGAGCAGTCTAAGGAGAGCCCACAGAGTAAAAGCTCCAAGCAGTTCTGAAGCCTGGCCCAAGGAAGAAACTCGGGGGTATTTAGGAAATGCTGACCCCTAGGACACAAGCTCTTGGTGTCAGGATCTCCTGAAGTCAGGGTACAGAAAGTGTGTATGTTTAAAAGAAACCTCTACCCCTATTCTAGGCAGTGCTCCTTTGCACTTATTTTTTTATTTTTTATGGTGCTGGGGAACAAACCCAGGCCCTTGCACATGCTAGGCAAGTGCTCTACCCCGGGGCTGCATCCCCAGCCCTCCACCTCTATTCTAAAGCTCATAATTCTTGATTCTCAAATCTATAGTCGGCAGAAAAAGAGCTAGAAAGTATATATAATCAGAGAGCTCAACCCTGGGCTCGTCAGTCAGTCGTGTTCCCTCCTCTGAGAGGCAAGGGTGCAAGACCCACGGCCTGCCTTGGCGGGGGGAGGACACTGTGCCTTTGTTATTCTTTAATAAATCTTTTCTTGTGTCTTGTTTTTCGGTGGTATAGGTTAAGAACTCACCCAAAGCCTGGCATGGTGGCACATGCCTATAAGCCCAATAGTTGGGAGGCTGATATAGGAAGATTGTAGGTTCTAGACCAACCTTGACAACTTAATGAGACCCTCAGCAACTTAGCGAGACCCAATTTCAAAATAAAAAATAAAAATGTCTGCCAGGTGTGGTGGTGCACACTTGTAATCCCAATACTTGGGAGGCTGAGACAGGAGGATCACAGGTTCAAGGCCAGCCTCAGCAATTTAGTGAGACCTTCTACAACTTGGTGAGACCCTGTTTCAAAATTAAAAGAATAAAATAGGACTGGGGTGCATCTCAGAGGTAGAATGCCCCTGGATTCCATCTCCAGTACAAACAAAAATAAATAAATAAATAGGTCTGGGGTGTAGCTCGGAGGTAGAATGCCCCTGGATTCAATCCTCATCATGCCCCCCATGCAAACAACAACAAAAAAGGAGAAAGTACAGCCATTCTGATCTTGTTGTTCATGGTTTCTATATTTGTAAATTCACTCACTTGCCAAAATTTATTTGTCATCCTCTAACCAACACTTGGGACACTTTTGTAGCCCTACATGAACACGCCCAGCGTGGTGAAGAATAGGAATGTCCCGACATACACACAGCCAGCGAAGTAAGGTGGGACCCACTGACCTCTGCCTTCTCGTCCCAGCCTCGCACTGTCAACAAGGGTCCCTCTCATGGGCTGTTTAGGGCCATGATTTTGCATTTTTGTGATTTTATGTCGGGAGCTTCCTGGGTCTCCAGCTTGCAGATGACAGATTGTGAACATCTCATCCTCCATAATTGTGTGAGCCAAGTTCATGTAATAAATCTCCTTACACACACACACATGCACACAAACACACATATATTCCTCCAGATCTGTGTCTCTGGTGAACCCTGACTAATAGACCTGCTCTACGCTGCGCTCTACCCTAAGACTCTGGCCCAGATGGATTCTGTCCACTCGGCTCTCCCATCCTGTGACCTCTAGTTGTGTTTGGTCCAGGACGTGTCTAGGCATGACGGGAGGACAGAGGTGAGAACACAGTATTTGTCCCCTGGTTCCTCTACAACGTGGCTGCGGATACTCCCTGAATCTTTCTAGACTATTTCCCTGTCCCCTTCATCTTTCAGGCCTAGGACTACTAGCATGGCTGCAGACAGACACCCAGGGTCCTGTGGTTCCCTTGAATCTACACCACTGTACAGACACCCTGTAAATACACTCTCCTAAACTTTTATTTTTTTGGTACTGCTTATTGAACCCAGGGGCATTCTACCTGCAAGCTACACCCCTAGCCCTTCTTATTTTTTATTTTGAAACAGGGTATCCCTGAGTTGCTAAGGGTCTTGCTAAATGGCTGAGGCCGGCCTGGCCTTGAACTTGCAATCCTCCTGTCTCCCAAGTACTGGGATTGCGGGCGTACACCACTGTGACCCACCTGAACTTCGTTTTATTGCCAGTCCCTCTGTGTACTCCGGAGACCCCAACTTGTTGAATGAATCCAGTATGACCTTGACACCCAGACCACAAAAAGACAGCATGAGAAAGGACAGCCACAGGCCAGTCTTGCTTGTGACCTCAGATACAGAAAGCCCAGATGACATACACATTAGCAAACTTATCATACACAAAATCTAGATGGATGAGAGGCACACATCTTCTAAAGAAAATGCAAGAAAGTAGCTTCATAAAAACATTCAAGTGGTTTTATGACCTTGAGTTCCTACATGAGACATCGAAAATGCAAACCAGAAGAGAGAAAGTCAATACGTTCATCCCATTAAGTTAAGAATTTCTTGTCACAATGTGCCGTAAATAAAATGAAAAGGCAAGCCACAACCAAGGAGGAGATAGCAAGATATCTTGATACCAACCAAGGAGAAGATACCCAAAGGAATTTATCAAGGATAAAGAAATCTACAAATCGATGGAACACGAACAGCCAAATAAGAAAGTGAGCAAAGGCCTCGAACTTTCAGATTTAAAGGGTTTCACCCAGCGCTTGGCCTTCTTCACCCCAGCTGCTCCTCGCTTTGGAGAACTGGCCGTCTGCCCACAGAAAAGCAGGAGGGAACTGGCAGAAGCAAGGCTGCGGGAACCCGCCTGCCTGCTTTCTATTGGCTTTGAAAGTGGGACCGGAGGGGGACATTCAAAACCCTCTCTTTAGCTATTTTAATGTATATAATAAATTGTAAATATGATCACCCTGCTGTGCTATGTAGAACACATCCTTCCTATCTACCTATCTACCTGCATCTTTTAAAATTTTTAATTAATTATTATTTTGTGTGTGTGTGTGTGTGTTTGTGTGTGTGTGTGTGTGCGTGTTACTGGGGATTGAGCCCAGAGGCATTCTACCTCCAAATTATACCCTCGGCCCTTTTTATTTATTTATTTTTAACAAGGTTTTTCTAGGTTGCTGAGAGTCTTGCTATGTTGCTGAGGCTGTCCTTGAACCCGTGATCCTCCTGTCTCAGCCTCCCAAGCACTAGGATTACAGGTGTGAGCCACCATGCCTGGCAAATAAAATTAAAAAAAAAACAGGAAAAGGAAAATATGAGACCTGATGGATTTTGAGATGAAGCAGTCTTTGTAGGAGCAGGTGAGTCATCTTGCATTGTGGAAAATACCTGCATAGAGGGGACCAGAAGGCTAGAAGAGGAGGACAGCTGCCAGCCGCACTCTGCGCTGGTGTCCTTGCCCATCTCAATCCCAGAGGAGCCTCTCTGCAGACAGTGAGAAGGTTCTGAGTTTCTGAGCCTTGTGATTTCTCAGGTTTCTTAGTCTGGAAAGAGGAAATGTACACTGTCCCTTTGGGGAGAGGCCAGCTCGAGCCATCTGCAGCACCACCTTGTCATGCTGATGTTCCGGACGCCTGCTGCTGCCTGCTCCTTGGGACCACAGGGCATTTCCAGCCAAGGTCAGCCCTGTGCTTCTGTGTCAGCCCCAGGGACAAGGGCTCAGGGCTACCGTAGGGGACACTGCTGGCAGCCTGGGCAGTGCACCCCCCGCTGCAGACTGCTCCTGGCAGAGCCGTCTTGGAAAGGTGCCGGGCAGTGAGGTGGGTCTCCGGAGGCTTGCTTCAGGTCGGCAGCCTGTCTAGAATAGGACTACTTAAGGGGAAAAAAGAATTCAGCAAATAGTGCTACATTAAAAAAAGGAGGGAGGAAGAGTGGGAAGAAGAAACTGACTGAGATCAACCTTGTTTGCAAGGGCTCATTTGTCCCCTGAGATTGAAAAGAAGATTCCAGATACCAGATGTAGGCTCATAAAGAGAGTGCTACACAGTGACTCTTCTCCCAGCCTGATGCCATGTCTACTAGGGAAATACAGTTGTCCCTTCTACCCACGGGATTGGTTCCAACCCCTGCCCTGCAGATACCAAATCTGTAGCTGTTCCGGTCCCTCCATCCACCTACACCCACCTACCCATCCAGACATCTATCCATCTACCTGCTGGCCCATCCAGCCATCTAAAGTGAATTATTGAGATATAATTAACAAATAATAAATCGCACATACTTAAAGTGCACAACTTGAAGAGTTTCACCATGTGCATGCACCTGTAGCATTATCACTACAATCCGTACAATGAAAATATCTGTCACCTACAATTTCCTCTTGACCCTTGGCAATCCTTCCCCAGGCCTCTTCCCTCCTTCTCCTATACGTGAGCAGACCCCAAATTTCCTATCATTCCGTTCTATCCCGAGGGCTCACATTTCCTCCCTTGTTAATGATAAGAACAGGACTCCTATCTTTCACTTTTTTTCATGAACATAACCAGCACACCTAGCGTGCCCTTACTCTATGGAGAGCCTCAGCCCTCCACCCTCTTCCGCTCTTCCGTGGCACTAACACAACCAGGCACAGGTAGGTTCTCTGCTTTCCTCTTGCCCTCTGGACATGACAAACTATTTTCACTGTATTCCAGGCACGTGCCCATGTCTCCAGTTTTCTTGTTTCTAGACACTGAAGGCCTCTCTCTTCCTTTTCTCCCAGGGAAACAATCAGACCTCATACATTTCCCTCGTCCACGGGCACTATCAGGCTTAGCATTTTTCTCTTCATGTATGCACACAGCCAGGCCTCTTACTCCCCGCCCGCCTCTCATGAACACAGTCGGGATTTTTCTCATGCTCTGTGGACATGACCAAGGTCCCTGCCGTCGCTTCTGCATGGGCAGCCATGGCCACTCTTTCCTTTTCCATGGGCCTCACAAGACCCCTGCTTTTCCTTATTGTGCAGTCATGCCCGAGGCCTCATCTTCCCCTCATCCGGTGACTCAGCGAGGCGTTTATTTTCCTGCATTCTTATGACATGAACAGACCCTTCTTTTCCCCTTTCCTTGGACAGGACCAAGCCCCTCGACTGCTCTTTATTCTATGGCTACACCCAGCCCGGAATGTTCCTTTTATTCCATGGTCATGACCGGTCTGCATGCTTCTTCTCACTGCAGGATATGACCAGGATGTCATACTTCTCCTACTTAGTGGCCATAACCAGGAGCCCCATTTTCTTATTACCATGAGAAAATAAACACATCCCTTCTTTCCCTTGTTCCACGAACATGACCAGGTCCCCCATTTTCTCCTTGGTGCGTGCCCATAGAAGATGTGCGAAGCACCTTATGTCATTCCCAATGCCAGTGGCAGCAGTTCTCTGGTCTCTGCTCCCATCATCGCCTCCCCCTAAGGTAGACGCTGGAGTTCTGCTGCCACCAGCCCAAGGACACCAGGAGTGTCCAGGAGTGACGCGGGGAGACTCCTCTGAAGTCTTCGGTGGACGTGCCCAGGGGCGAGGCTCTCCTCTTCTTCCATGGAAATTAACAGTGATCTTTCTCTCATTACACAGACACAACTGACTCCCATATTTCTTGAGCAGACTCAATTTTTTGTGCTGTGAGCCTCCTGTCCATAGGTTTTTAAATCTACTTGCTGAATTTGAATGATCCTCTTTCAGACCCACGGTCCAGCAGGTGCACCCCCGATTTCCAGGGCTCACCGAGAGCAGCCACGCCGAGCAGCCTCACGCACACTCAGAACCCTTTCCATCCGTTTGGCAGCAGCGTCCTGCTCAGGCTCAGGGATCCGAAGCGGCCTCCCCCTTGGCTGGACCAGTGCTACCAAGGCAGCTTTCGGGGCCAAGGACGCACGTTGTGATGGGTCCTAGCAGGACTGTCGTACATCACAATGGCCTGGTTCTAGGGTTTGGGGTTCAACTGGCCGTGGCTGGGGCGTGTGGGTTCAGAGTCAGGGAAGAATCCCACAGAAGATGTTTTTGCACACTCACAGAGGCCTGATTGCGGGGGCAGCTTCTCTGTCTACATCTGTGTATATGATGACTATTTCTCTCTATTCTCATTTTATAGATGAAGAAATTGAGACTCAGGGAGATTAAGTGACTCTCACAGAGTCCCCAGTATAGGACTGTAGCCTAGGGCAGTTGGATAAGGTGCTTCCCCTACCAGCTAATGCTGCTCCTGACAGGCCAGTTCCTTGGTTTATTAAGTTCTGGACACTTCAACTTTTATTTTGAAATAATTCCAGACTTGTGAAAATAGCATGAAGCCTTGTATGCTCTGCCGCTCACTTCCCCAAGGGGTAACATCTCATAGTCACAGTACAGTGGTAAAAAACGGGGACGGTGACCTTCGTCTAATACTGCGAACTAATCTGTCGATTTCATTCATATTCCATCAATTACCCCACTGAGGTTCTTTTTCTGAAGTAGAATCTCATTCAGGATCTCATCTGAACAAACGTCTTAAAAAATAGGGTGCTTGGTCAGGGAGATGTAAATCAAAACTACCCTGAGATTTCATGTAACTCCAGTTAGAATGGCAATCATCGAGAATACAAACAATAATAAATGCTAGCAAGGATGTGGGGAAATAGGAACTCTTATACACTGTTAGTGGGATTGTGAAGTAGTACAGCAGCTGTGGAGATCAGTGTGGAGGTTCCTCAAAAGACTAGGAATGGAGCCACCACAAGACCCAACCATATCACTCCTCAGTACCTTTCCAAAAGAATTTAAGTTGGAATACTGTGGTGATACATACATACCTGTGTTTATTGCAGCGCAATTCATGAGAGCAAAATTATGGAACCAACCTAGGTGTCTGTCAACAGAGGAATGGAGAAAGAAAATACACACAGTGGAATTTTACTCAGCCATAAAGAATAACAAACATTTGTCATTTGCAGGAAAATAGAACTAGAGAACATTATGCTAAGTGAGATACGCCAGTCTCAGAAAGCCAAGAGTTGTATGTTTTCTCTCATATGTGGAAGTTAGAGAGAAAGTAGGAGCCGGGCGTGGTGGCGCACGCTTGTAATCCCAGTACTTTGGGAGGCGGAGACCGGAGGATCCGGGTTCGCAGCCAGCCTCAGCTCTCTCTCTCTCTCTCTCTCTACTTAGTGAGGCCCTCCGCAACTTCGTGAGACCCAGTTTCAAAATAAAGTATAAAAAAAAATTAGGGCCGGGGGTGTAGAATGCCCCTGGGTTCAATCCCCGGTACTGCAAAAAAAAAAAAAAAAAAGAAAGTAGGAAGCAAAAGGGACTTCCGATAAATGAGGAGACCAGTAGAATCGAATCGTGGAAGGGGGTTGGGGGAGGGAGACAGGGAGGGGAAAAACGAGGCTCGAGGAAGGGAGCAGTTTAAATAATGTATGTCCATACATGGAGGTGTCACTACGAATCTCACTAACATGTGCGGGGAGGGGTGCAGGGGAGGGCTGCAACGCGGAGGGAAGCGCAGCGAGTGCTGGGCGCATGTATGTTTGTATCACTTTGAATCCCACTCACTGTGATGTATAATTACAGTGCACCAATAAAAGTATAAGAAAAAGCCAAACAAAAATGGGGTGCTTGTATGGGCTTGTGTGCTCAGGTTGCCCCTGACCTTCAGGCGTCTGCAGGCTTGATTTCTGAATGAGGCTCAGGGCCCGTCCTCCCTCACAGGGGGGCTAGTGTTACATCACAAAGCCCCACTGGTTTCACACCAAGATAAGAGTAATGCCAGGGCCCCGGGCTACAGCAGGCAGAAATCCCTGGCAAGGGGCTGAGGAGGACTTGTCTCCGGAGGAAGCTCAGGAAGTAGTTGATGGTGTGGTGAGATCCCAACTAGGTATGTAGGATGTACTACCCTGCGCTCCATGTTGCTGATTCCCTAGGTCTCAGTTTAAATGTCACCTCCCCATAAGCCTCCGCCCCTTCCTATAAACGGGGCCCTCTGTCTGCTACATAACTCTGACTGCGGAGCACCATGCAGGTCCGTCCTGGGCTTTTCCCATGCTCAGCATGTCGGTAAGCAGAGAGGCTTGCACTCCTTGACAGACGATCAGAAATCCCCCTTGCCTGGGTTATCAGAGAGGGGGGTGGGAACTGTAAGTGGGTGTGAGCCGAGGGGCCCCTCGGCGAGAGTGTCCTGGCTGGCCTTTATCGGGACCGTGGAAGGACAAGGTTTGGATCTCGATGTACTTAAATGCAGGCAAGCCACCTCCCAGGGACGCCTGTGCCGTGGGCCTGCTGCGGAGAAGCAAGAGCGCCGCCCGCCGCAGCGATGGGGCTCAGAAGCTGGAGGTCCCCCCTGCTGCTGCTGGCTGCTCTGGTCCTGGGGGCCAAGCTGGAGCACTTTAAAAGGTGGGGAGGCTTCCAGGAAGTGTCCATGAGCAAGCAAAACAGGAACGGAACCCTCGACTTCTTCATTCAGTCCTACAACAACGCCAGCAACGACACCTACTTATTTCGAGTTCAGAGGCTAATTCGGACTCAGATGCAGGTTTGTGTTACTGTGGGAGCGGCGCTGTGGGTTCTTTCCCTCAATTCACATGAAAATTTCTGAATGGGGAATTGAAACTAACAGGCGGCGGTTGCAGCTTAAACAAAATTTTATTACAAAGTCAGTAGGAACTAGAAAGGGAAGAAAAGAAAAGCAGCATGCACACTGGAGAGGCCAAAGATGGAACTCTGCCCCTCTGTCCGACCCCGGCCTGCTAGTAACTTATTTCTTAGGCAGGTGGTGCCTTCTAGTCTCAGGACAGTACACTTACTAAGTGCAGGGGTTAATGATCTATCTTTTTTTTTTACCTTTTGCTGTATCAGTTGCCCATCAGCTATGGGTGCTTTGAAGTCACCCATGGAGTTTACTAAGGCTGGGTCACAAAGCATAGGAGGTAAACAGAGGCCCGAGTTGCAGCCAGTGCGGCTGTGTGTAATCTCTAAGAGCAAGGCATGGGGCCCTTGCTATCTTTACAGCATTAAAATGTGCCAGGCAGAGTCACTGTGATCTTAGGGCTTGTAATTGCTTCTATATATTTTTAGGGCTGGAGGCTTTGCCTCACTGTATTCCTAAGGCTAAAAGGCTTTAATTGCCTCTTTATTCTTACTATGGGTTAATCATTAGGACAAAGAGAGAAGCGAGGGGGAGCTCTTGGAATGTAATAGAGATGCCGCCCCTCCCTGCCTGAGTGCTTGAGCAGCACCCTTACTCTGACTGTCTTTTACATTTTTATTAGAAATCAAAATCAGAGCAATTTTTCAATACTGGCACAGTTTATGCCTCAGTTTCTCTGGACGTCAGCAGGGCCCCATTCTTGCACTCTCAAACACATGGGGCTTCGGTGGGGGCTCCCCAGAGAAGCAAGTGACAGAGGCCCCAAGGGGAGCGGCTACACTTGGAATGGGCGTGCATCAGAGTGGTCCCGGGCCCAGCATCACCCGAGCCGCGCTTGCAAAATGTTGGCTAGAGGCCTGGAGTGACCCTCGCCCCTTCCGAGCCCCCCGCCTCTTCTTGCTTGGGGAGAGTCATCTTTTGTGACTTCAGGTCCTTCCAGAGCAACAGCGAATGAGGACAGTCCTGCTTTCTGTAGGGGTCTCACTTGGCAGAGTGCAAGCATTCGCCCCAATACTCTTCCAGCATCCAGGGCTGTAGAATTTCAGGCTGGATTTCCTGTGTTCCACAGACACTTGGAATCCAGAAGGTCTGTGGGGGAGGGGCGGAGGGGAGCGAGGGCCAGGCCTCTGCCAGATCACTCCTCTCTGTTTTACACAGAAGGTTTCTGTTCTGAGATAGATCAACTGAAGGTTGATAGAGTTGTTTGCACACCCCTCTGATTAGCCTAGCCTTTCCTGAAGGTCAGATAGCATGTTACATAAGTTAGTTTAGCCAGATTTGGGAGAAAATAACTGATTAGGAGAAAAGATCTCTAGCCACAGGGAAGGGCAGGCAGCTGGACCCACAGGCCGCAGTGAGGCAGGCAGGCATGGAGTGGGTGGGCATCCTGAGTGTGACACAGGGTGGCCTCTCGTGACAGACATTCCCGCCGGCCCCGGCTCACTTCTGCACTTCGACCACAAGGTGGCAGTGTTCTCATTCGGCTTGTTCTCCCCAGCCGGTTCCCCAGGATCAAGTCGGGACAGCCTGACTTGGGGAATCAATCCATTCTCACAAGGAGTTACTTGTTAAAAAATAGTTTATGAGCAAACTTCTGATGTCATTCCACACGATAAGTGGACAGAGCCAGTCTGTTGCTGGGTCGCTGGATGACCCTGGACGCAGGTCTCTGGGCACCCCCACCCACATATGACGGCAAATGTCCCTACACCTCACAGAGGGGTGTGTAACCGAATGCCAGTACCTGCCCCAATTTGCCAAATCGAATAATTGGGACAAGGCTTTGGCAAGAAGGGAAAAGAAATGTATTGATGTGCTAGCAAACCGGAGAAGCCATGAACTGAAGTGTTACGGTGCTGGGAGGCCCCGCGAGAGGCCGACACGGGGCTGGAACCGCCTTTGAGGATCAGCGGAGGAGCATCTGTACCCGGGGTGCTTCTGGTGGATGCTGCGGCTGGGGTCCTAGTGCTGCCCTAGGCCGATCCCCCTGGAGCCCTGCCCTGATGTTTTCTCAGGGAGTCTTCCTCCTGGGAGCAGGATGGGCACTCTCCGCCTCTGCCAGCACCCAGGGAAGAGCACCCCATCTCCTCTGGTTTGATCTGCTTCCTCACCAGCACGGCGCTCCTAATCCAGCAGCTTCACTCGGGTGTGGACGGCTTCCCTGTCCACAAAGGCCTCTCCCCATCTTCCTCCCCTCCAGTAAAAGAAGGCAAAGCACGATCCTAATAATATGAATTCACCTGGTCCTTCCCTTCACTCTCAGATGCATGAGGAGGAGACGGAGATTCGGGGGGACGGGAGGACCATGGAGATCAGAGATTACAGGGGATAGAGCCGGATCTCCTGTATGATCCTGACTTTTGTTTCAGGGCTCTCCCAGTTCCACAACTGCTCCAGAGTAATGTGCCACGTCCTTTGCTCAAACATTTAAATTTTTTTAAATGTATTCTTATAAGCTGGGTGTGGTGGCGCACGCTTGTAATCCCAGTACTTGGGAGGTTGAGACAGGAGGATCACAGGTTCTCGGCCAACCTCAGCTACTTAGTGAAACCTTCCACAATTTAGTGAGACCTTGTTTCAAAATAAAGAATAAAAAATAGGGCTGAGGGTGTAGCTCGGAGGTAGAATGCCCCTGGTTTCAATCATAATACTGCAAAAAAAAAAAAAGTATTTTTATGCACTAAGCAAGATGCACGTTTCCCCTTTAGCCATCCACCAACTCCAGGAACAGGCACAGTGACGATGTGGCCTCTGAGAGTTATGACACTGGAGACCGCTAAGCAATGGCTAAGGTCACAGAATCAGGAAGCGGGGGGTGCGTGCCCCCAACCAACTCGACTCCCAAAGCATTTGTTGCTAATGCGCTTCCTTTCAGGTTGGTGGGAAGGAGCATAGGGCAGAGGAAACAGGTGCTGGGACTGGAGATGAGATACAGGCTCTCTGTGTTACGTGCAGCATGCGCGGCACCTGGGAGTGACTTGCGGTTGCCAGGCAGCCCACCTTGCTGTCACCTCCCTTGTCCTGAGGATGGACAGGAGACGGGGAGAAGCAACTGTGGCGCTGCAGGGGAACCAGCCAGGGGCTCGGGATGGGGCCGACCAGGGGCTGGCTGCCATGGAGACACGCAGCGGGAGGGGAGAGCAGAGCCGAGTCTGTTGGGTGAGCTCTGGGGACAGGAATTGTGGCTCTGGGGGTTTCCGCCACTGTCCTAGCTTCTCCTGAGGGGCTTGGGCAGTGGCCGGGCAAGGTGGCAGCTAACAGCACTCTTGCCTTGCGGCCAGCTGACCACCGGAGTGGAGTACTTCATCACCGTCAAGATCGGCAGGACCAAGTGCAAGAGGAACAGCACGAGAGGAACCAGATGCCCCCTGCAGAGCAAGGCGCTGAGGAAGGTGTGCGGGGAGCCAGGGCAGAGACGGGCCAAGCTTTGAGGGGCGCTCCTTGGGCCTTGAGGGCTCCTGCAGCTGGGAGGCTGGGGAGCCAGAGAAAGGCTCTTTGGTGGCGCAGTCTGGGCCACTGGCCTCCTCCTGCTGCCACTTCCGGCCCTCGGGGTGGAAGCTGCACTTCCCTTCCCTCGGGCCCTTGCTGGGTGTCAGTTGTTCTGCCCGGGTCCACCCGGGTCCAGCTCTTCCTTGTTGTGAAGTGCTGCCTGCCCCTCTGTCTTCCGGTCCTCGGTGGCACTGCTGTCTGTGCCTGGGCGTGGGTCTGCTGGTGAGAGGAGAGGGACAAGGTTCCCCCCTTGGCCACTGGCCCTGGGTCCTGCCAGGCTGTGGGCTCCAGGTGCACCATGGGACTTGGGTGGCGGCTCCCGGGCCCACCTGGGGCTCTGTTCACTCTGTTCTCCTCTGGGAAATGTTTCCCCTTTACTCCTTCCTTCCTTCCTTCCTTCCTTCCTTCCTTCCTCCCTCCCTCCCTCCCTCCCTCCCTCCCTCCCTCCCGGGATTGAACCCAGGGGCTTTCTACCTCTGAGTTTTATCCCCAGCCCTTTTTATTTTTTTTATTTTGAAACAGGGCCTCACTTTCTGAGGCTGTCCTCCAACCTATGATCCTTCTGTCTCAGCCTCCCAAGCACTGGGATTCTGAGGCTGGCCTTGAACCTACGATCCTTCTATCCCAGCCTCCCAAGCGCTGGGAGAGCAGGCAGGCGCCACCACGCCTGGCTTCATTTGGTTTTCTTTCTTCCACAGAGTTTGACTTGTAAATCTCTGATATATGCGGTGCCCTGGACAAACTATTACCAGCTCTGGAACAGTTCCTGTCTGGAGAACTGAAGGCACGTGCAAACACCCCAAGCATTAGAAACTCTAACGACCACGTGTCCTTTGTTGGGGTGTCGCCACACATGTACACACGCACACACACAAACACACGCTGCCCACCCTCACAACACACATGCCCAACGGCACTCACTGGGACAACACCCTCACACACACACAAACACACTTGTACACACTCACACCATCAACACTTACCCTCACAGGAACACACTTGTACACACTCACACCATCACACACTCACCCCCACAGGAACACATTTGTACACACATTGTACACACTCGCCCCCTCACTGGAGCACATTTGTACACACACACTGTCACACACTCACCCTCCCATAGGAGCACACTTATACACACACATATCACCACACACTCACCCCCATAAGAACACACTTGTACACACTCACACCATCACACACTCACTCCCCCACAGGAGCACACTTGTACACACTCACACTGTTACACACTCAATCCCCCCACAGCAGCACACTTGTACACACACACCATCACACACTCACCCCATAAGAACACACTTGTACACTCACACCATCACACACTCACTCCCCCACAGGAGCACACTTGTACACACTCACACTGTTACACACTCAATCCCCCCACAGCAGCACACTTGTACACACACACCATCACACACTCACCCCATAAGAACACACTTGTACACTCACACCATCACACACTCACTCCCCCACAGGAGCACACTTGTACACACTCACACT
>PVJS01050882.1:0-13871 GCA_004027185.1 Glis glis | reverse complement strand
CTTATTGATGCAAGATTCTCTGTTGTCATACAGTTCTCTCGTGAACCAATGCAGCCCCCTTTACTTTCCCTTCACAATGTTGACTAGCACAGACACCACTTTGAGTAAACCCAACTGTGATTTACTCAGGCCAATGCGAGTGGCCAGAGCAGAGGAATGTGAATGAAAATCAAAACAAAACTCTTCATATTAGCACCATACCTGTGAAGTTAGCATCCCTGTGAATTTACACTCCCATATCCTCTGTTTTCCAACTTTCTGAAACATATATTTGTATATGTTTCTATTTTTTCAAATCTATTACATCTATATGCCCTCTAGCCCCATCAGTTTGTATTTTTCCATTAAAATATTGGTAAATAAAAGTGATAAAATACTAGTTTCTCAAGTTCCATATTTCTATTAGCACTGGTTTTCAAGGTTATGAAAGTTATTTTATGGTGAATTTCATTACAGTCTTTTGACAGTCATCTAATTTTCTTCTAATTAGCTCATTTTCACTGAAAGTTTTCAGTTTTATGCGTTTCTGTTTTATTGCTTGATCACTTATCCTTAAATAAAATAATTTTAAAAGCAAAAGTATACCATACCTTTATAGATTTTCATGAAGCAGTGTGGGAGTAGTAGCACTTTTAACATATAAGCTTTTTAGGCTCTTCTTTTTCAGAGGAAGTCACTATTGGTCTGCAATATGCTTACTAATTTTCGACACTCACTAGTCTTAAATAGAAATAGTCAGGCTCACCCTGGGGATCACTTTCTCTCGTGTATAAAGTTATTTCTGGGAGATGGCTTCTATTTGCCAATCATTCAGTTTATGTCTTCTGAATAGACTCATTATTTTCCTCAGCCCCACATTGACATAAGACTCTCCAAGACGGGGGAGTCTGTGAACAGTGAAATACCGCTTTGCAGAATTAGTTAAAACCTTTTAGCAATTGCATTTAAAGTCCTTAATAAGTGATGTGGAATCTCCTGCTTTACATTTTTCCCATGATTGGTCCAGATCCAGATCATCCAGAACTTTAGGAAAATGTGCCATTTGTCTTGTCTATAGACAAAAATATTAGACAAAATATGATATAAAATATAATATAGACTTGTATTTTATTTTTATATATATTTTATATATGTATATGTATTTTATATATAGACAAAATATTATAAAATATAATAACATAAAAATACCATATTTTCTATGGATATATGTGTTTATGTACATATACTTGTATAAAATCTAATAAGACTTTTATTACATATATTTATTATTTTTTATTTGCGCATTGTAAAGATACATGCTAGATTCATAGTGATATAATCATATATGCACAAAAAAATTATTTGGCCTCTTTCCTTCCCAATAATCTCTCTCTTCCTCCCCACACATGATAGTGAGATTCATAGTGGTCTACTCACTCATGAACATAACATAATTTGGTCTCTTTCCTTCCCCAACCTCCCTTTTCTCTCTGCTCCCTCCCCTGATTTCCCCACACTACTGGTGTCTCATTTTCATGAGGTCCGTTTCTTGTCTTTCCTTTCTCACTTCCACATGTGAGAGAAAATATACAGTACTAGATTTTCTAATCTCACTATTATGGCTGGATATAGAATGTCCCATGAAGAGCTCATGTATCAATGTTCAGAATTGATATAATTAAGTTATGAGAGATGTAACCTCATCAGTAGATCAATCCATTGTAGTGGATTTACTGGGTGTTAACCTAGGCAGGTAGGGTGTGGCTAGAGAAGGTGGGTCCCTGGGGGTGTGGCCTGAGTAACTGTGCTTTTGTCTTTGAAGCCCCTTGTTTGCTTCCTTGCTTCCAGCCTCCATGTGAGGGTAGAACCTTGTTCTCTCCATCTCTCTGCTTCTGGCCACCTTTCCTTGTGATCTTCAGACCTTGGCATCTGAAATCTCCAAAAACTCTGAGCAAATAAATCTTCCTTCCTCTAAGTTGTGGGGTCCATTGTTCTGGATGACAGCAGTGAGAATGTTGGCCGAGACAATAACTTAGTATGATGTTCTCCACTTCCATCCATTTTCCTGCAAATGACATAATTTTGTCCTTCTTTAAGGCTGAATAAAACTTCATTGTGTGTATACCCCACATTCTCTGTATCCACTCATCTTTGGATAGACACCTAGGTTAGTTCAAGGGCTTGGGTATTGTGAAACATGCACCTATAAACATGATTATGCATGTCACTATATTATACTTCATCAGAAAGCGATGCCAAGGAGTGCTACAGCTGGGTCATATGGTGGCTCCATTCCTGGTCTTTTGAGAAACCTCTGCATAGGATTTTTTTTTTAACTTTTTATGTTCATTTATTGGTGCATTGTAAATTATAATTATACATTTTGATACATGTCAGGGTATGAACATCATACATGGACACATTGCACATTTAGCCCTCCCTCCAATCCCACACTATTCCCTCCCCCTTCCCTCCCTTTCATGCTCCAGATAGTGCATAGGATTTTTAGTGAAGAAATCGGTCCCTGTGTCTTCCAGCTTCAGGTGGCTCTTGTCTTCCTTGGTCTGTGGCAGAAACACTACAATCTCTTCTTTTACCTTCATATGATGTTTTCTATTTCTCTATTTATTAAACTTCTACCTTTCTGTCTTTTATAAGAATACTGTTCATTCTGTTTGACACCCATTCTAACTCATGTTTGTACTAATATGCAACACCACCAACAATATATGTGTTCCTTTCCTCCCACATCCTTGCCAGCATTTATTATCGTTTATATTCTTGATGAGTGCCATTCTATCTGGAGATAGAATCACAGTGTATTTTTAATTTGCATTTCCATGATTGCTAAAGATGTTGACCATTTTTTCATGTCTGTTGCCCATTTGTATTCTTTGTGTGTGTGTGTGTGTGTGTGTGTATTTGTATGCATGTATGTGTGGTAGTGGGGAATAAGTTGTTATTTCTGCTTTTGAGAAGTGTCTATTTAGTTTAGTTTAATTGCCCATTTATTGAATGAATGATTTCGTTTCTTTATGTTACATTTTTATTTTCATGTATTCTGAACATTAGTCCTATCAAAAGAGCAGCTGTAAGGATTTGCTCCCATTCTTAGGCTCGCTTCACACTTTTAATTGCTTCCTTTGCTGTGCAGAAGCCTTTTTAATTTGATGCCATCTCATTTATTCATTGTTGGTTTTATTTCCTGATCTTCACGGGTCTGATGAGGAAGTCTCTACCTGTTACTATATGTAGGAGAGTTCGTCTTATGTTTACTTTTTCTGGTAATTGAAAGTTTATGGTCCAATTTCTAGGTCTTTCATACAATTTTAGTCATCTAGTTTCATTCTCCTCCTTATGGATATACAGTTTTCCCAACCCCATTTTTTGAAAGGCGGTCTTTTCCCCAATGTATGTTTTTGGCATTTGGGCAGAGATTACCTGGCTGTAACTTTATTCTTTGTGTATTATTTCATTGTATTTTCTGTAACTCTGGCTTAGTAGACATGTTTTTTTTAATTTATGTTTATCATGGAAGATTTTTTTTTTTTTTTTGCAGTACCAGGGATTTAACGCAGGGGCGTTCTACCTCCGCGCTACGCCCCCGGCCCTATTTTTTTTATGCTTTATTTTGAAACCGGGTCTCACGAGGTTGCGGAGGGCCTCACTAAGGAGAGAGAGAGAGAGAGAGATACAGACAGACAGAGCGAGAGCTGAGGCTGGCCGCGAACCCGGATCCTCCGGTCTCCGCCTCCCAAAGTACTGGGATTACAAGCGTGCGCCACCACGCCCGGCCATATCATGGAAGATTTTTATTTCTTCTTTGATTCTGAAGGATAGTTTAGCAGAATATAGCAATATTGGTTGGAAGTTATTTTCTTTCAGGGCTTAGAATAATATCTTCCTGGTTTTTAGAGACTGGGTTGAGAATTCAGAAATAAATCTTATTGGCTTACCTCTGAATGTGACCTGACCTTTTTCTCTTGAGGCTTTTAAGATTTTCTTCATGTGTTTTATGTTAGACTTTTTAAATTACAATGTATTGTGGAGATGTTCTGTTTTGATCTTGTCCATTTGGACTTCTGAGTGACTCGTGATAATGAGAAATATCCATCTCATTATCCACACTTGGAATGCCCTCTCATATTATTTCTCTGAAGAATTTATCTTTCCACTTGGTTTGTGCTTCCCGACCTTCCTGAATACCAGTTACTCTTAGGTTTGTTCTCTTAATGTTTTCACAGGCTTCCTGGATGTTCTGATCATGGTCTCTTATTGTCTTTTCTTTATTATTAAGTGTTCAGGTTCATATAATTGTCTTCTATGCCTGAGAATCTATTTACCATGTGGCCTAGTCTAGTGTCTAGTTTCCCATGGGTGACACTTTCTGCTAAATTTTCTTATTTGACTTACTGTGCATTTCATTTCACTTCAAATTTCTGTTTGGTGCTTTCTCAGAGTTTTTTTTTTTTTTTTTTTTTTTTGCAGTACCGGGGATTGAACCCAGGGGCGTTCTACCTCCACGCTACATCCCTGGCCCTATTTTTTATACTTTATTTTGAAATCGGGTCTCACGAAGTTGCGGAGGGCCTCACTAGGTAGGTAGAGAGAGAGAGAGAGAGAGAGAGAGCTGAGGCTGGCCGCGAACCCGGATCCTCCAGTCTCCGCCTCCCAAAGTACTGGGATTACAAGCATGTGCCACCATGCCCGACTCAGAGTTTTGATTTATTTGCTTATATGTGCTTTCACATCTTGTATACTTTCTCTGAATTCATTCCTTATATAACATTTTAGATCTTTGACCATATAAAAATAAAAATTCTGAATTCTCCTGAGAATTTCTGCACCTGTATATCAGCAAAGACAGTTGGTGGGTTGTAAGTTTTTGAAGGTATCTTGTTGGCTTGTTTCCTTTGTTTTCAGAGGTCTTAGATGTACCCATCTGTTGAGATGGATTTCTATTCTTCTTTTAAGTGAGGGTCCTCCACAGAATCTTGAGAAAAGCAGACACTTAGCAACCCAGGTAAAAACAGTGAAATGGGATATGAAACAAGGACAACCGAGCAGCACTGTGACATTCCCTTGACTCCTGAAGTTTGTTTCCTTCCTCAGTCCTCCTACGTACTTCCCTACCTCTCTCCCCCAGTCCCATTCCACTATTCTAATGATCTTTCTCCTCCTTTATCTGAAATCCCTTTTACTTTATATTTTCTCTCAGATTCTAAATATTAGAGAACGAAATAACGATGCTTGACTTTCTGAGACTGGCTAATCTCACTTTACATAATATTTTCTTGTTCCATCCATTTTCCTGCAAATGAAATTGCACTGAATTATTTTACTTATTTTTTTCATGTGGTTTTCTCAACAAATAAGAATGACACTCATTATTCTACCTACAAAGGAGAATTTCTCACTTTCAGATAGATTTTAAATATTTTTGCTACAAATCATTTCTAAATTTACACAATCTACTTAAAAAATGTTCAATGCCTAGTTTTTTTTCTTTGTAGAAGTATTTTTGGACATCAATTTTATTACCTTATGAAATATCTAACTATTCAAATAATGTTTCATTTTGTGTTTCCAAAAGTTTTATAGTTTTTCAATTAATTTGTATAGTTGGATGTGTTCATGTAAAAGTAAACATAAAGTTTTCTTATTATCATTTATTTATTTGTTTATTTATTTTAGTGGTACTAGGGATTGAATCCAGGACATTGTACATGCTATAAACAAGCAGTCTACCACTGAGCTACATCCATAGCCCAACTTATTATTCACTTGATGTTTATAGGATTTTGAAAGCTGTTCTTAAATATATTTATACTTTTTAAATATCTTATTTTGAATTTCTATCTTATTAATTCTGTTCAGTATAGAGAAGATGCAACATATAATTCCAAAACTTTAAAAGTTAAAAAATATTAGCTCTATTAAAACCATAAGGGCTTTATCAGTAAACCTTCCAAGTACACTGAAAAATAACATAGTTGTACACTTGTTGTATATAATGTCCAGGTTACCAATTACTTCGCTGAGTTTTACTGTTCCACAGGTAATGAAACATGGTTTGTGAAATTTGCCATGATTGTAGAATTGTCAAGGTCATTATTTCAATTTTTGCTTCCTTTATTTTGAAACACTAATTATGAGTATATATAAATTGCGGTGTTTATATCATCCTAGTAAAGTAATTATTTCATGCTTATGAAATACACTTCTGCTTAAATGTAGTGATGCATATCATTATAAAATTCATTTTTTTCTGATATTACTCTACTCACTTCAGCTTCTTATGGTGACTGTTTATGTAGTAAAGCTTTGCTATTATTTATTTTCTATTTATCTATAGCTATTATTTTTATTTATTTATTTATTTTTGGCAGTACCGGGGATTGAACCCAGGGGCATTCTACCTTTGAGCTACACCCCCAGCCCTATTTTTTAACTCTCTATTTTGAAACAGGGTCTCTTTAAGTTGCAGAGGGCCTCACTAAGTAGCAGAGGCTGTCCCAAACCCAGATCCTCCAGGCTCAGCCTCCCAAGTACTAGGATTACAAGCGTGCACCACCACACCCGGCATAGCTTTCAGTTTTAAAGTGTTTCTCATATAGACAGCATATGTATAAATATTGCTGTGTGTGTTAACTTTCCAACTTAAAGGAGGAATGTTTTATTTTGTTTCATGGTTTTTACTTTGGTGCTTGGTTTTAGTCCATGGACACCAGACTCTTCACTTTGAGCCTTTGAGGAGGTAGAACTATATGGCAGGTATTTGGCAGTGGAGTAAAGCTGCTCACTTCATGGCAGTCTGGAAAGAGAGGAATCAAGAGGACAGGGGTAGGGACAAGATGCACCTTTCCCATGAACTCCAGCGGGAACCTACTTCATCCAGCTAGGTTCCACCTCCTACTGTTTCCACTGCCTCCCAATAGTTCTTTTAATTATGAACACTCATTGGATTAATCCACTGATTAGATCAGAGTTCTTATGAGCTACTCACTTCTCAAAAGCTCCCGCCTCTGTTTTCCTTTTCCTCCCTTCTCCCCCAATCTGCTTCCACTATTCTATTGTTCTTTCTCCTCATTTATCTGAAGCCCCTTTGGTTTTTATTTTCTCTCTGACATCCACGTACAAGAAAGTCATTGAACCCTTGACTTCCTGAAACTGGCTGATCTCACTGAGTATACTGTTCCCTACTTCCATCCAGTTCCTGAAAATGAAGGATATATGAAATGATATGTTCATATATGAAGGTATCAATGACAATCTCACTAATATGTACAGGATCAGGGTGGGATATGGAGGGAAACATACCAAGTGATGTGTGCATGTATGTTTCTATCATTTTGCTTGTTACCATGATATGTAGTTATATGCAACAATCAAAATATATGTATATTTTTTTGTGGTACCAGCGATTGAACCCAGGGGCGTTCTACCTCTGCGCTACACCCCGGCCCTATTTTTTATACTTTATTTTGAAACCGGTCTCATGATGTTGCGGAGGGCCTCACTAAGTAGAGAAAGAGAGAGAGAGAGAGAGAGACAAGGACAGGGAGAGAGAGTGAGAGAGAGCTGAGGCTGGCCGCGAACCCTGATCCTCTGGTCTCCGCCTCCCAAAGTACTGGGATTACAAGTGTGCGCAACCACGCCCGGCTCAAAATATATTTTAAAAAGTTCATTCAACACAAAACTTTTTTTCCAACATAAATATTCACTGTGAATGGGTAAATGTATAATTACAATGCAAATGTATAATTACATTTCTTAATAAAGGGAAGTTCCTAAAAAATATAAAGCCTCACCTCTGAACATTGCATATACCAGGAACCAAACCTTGAATATATAAGACTTTTGGGGACATCTCAGATCCAAACTATAGCATTTTGTAATGTGTTCACATTTTATTTGAAGTACTTAGTTATTTAACATTTAATATACTCATTCATGTCTTTGGGATTACCTGTGTCATTTTAAACATTATTGTTTCTTGGTTTTTCTCTGTTGATTCTCTATTTTCTCTTTTATATTCCTTTGAATTATTTAGTTTCAAAGTATCTTTTATGTAGATAACATATATTTTACTCCTACTTTTTAACTTTTTTAAGTTTTATTTTATTTTATTGGCTCTTCAGTAGTTGTTTTAGAAACTAGATTATACATTCATAAACTAAATGGCCTCTTTAAATTAATTATGCCACTTTCATATCATTGGTTACATTTTATTGACTTCTTTATAAACATAATAGAATATTTTTATTTTTGTTTTAAAGTACTATTTGTCTTTGAAAGAACAATGTAAATTATTAAAGATGCTGTGCATATCAGACTTTTTAAAAATACTTAAATTGGCGCATTGTAATTCTCACATCATAATGTAGTTGAGAGTGATAGTGACATACATGAACACAGCACTTGGTGAATTCTCCCCAAGCTCCCTCCCCACTCCCTCCTTCCCCACACATGATATTTATATTGCCATTGATATTCTCACATATGTACATAATGTAAATGGAAGCGTTTCCTTCGTTAATTCTCTGTCTCCCCCAACCCACTCACCCTCTAGACCACTTCCCTCACTCCACTGGGGTTCCTCCTCCATTATTTAAAGTCCCTCTTGTATCGCAATTACTCCCTGGCTTTTGCATATGAGAGAAAATATATGATCCTTTACTTTATGTGGTTAGCTAATCTCACTTAACATAATGTTCTCCAGGCCCATCCAATTTCTTGCAAATGACACAATTTTATTCTTCTGTATTGCTGAGTAGAATTTCATTGTGTATATATCCCATAATTTTGTAATCCATTCATTTGTTGATGGACACTTGAGTTGGTTCCACAGTTTGGCTATTGTGAATTGTGTTGCCATAAACATGGATATGCAAATAGCACTATAATATGCTGATTTCAGTCACTTTGTAAAGATACCCAAGAAATTAGACCAGGGACTTTGAAATTAGTAGAGAATGGCATAGGTTCAACACTCCAACACATAGGCACAGAGAAAAACTTCCTCAATAAGACCTCAAAACTCAGGAAATTAACGCAAAAATTAATAAGTGGGATGACATGAAACTAAAAAGTTTCTGTTCATCCAAGGAAACCATCAAGAGTCTAAAGGGAGAGCCTACAGAATGGAAGATTTTGCCAACTATTCCCCTGATAGAGGACTAGTATATGAAATACACAAATTACTTAAAAGACTTAACACTAAAAAATGAATAACCCAACCAATAAATGGGCAATTGAACTAAATAGGCACTTCAAAAACAAAATACAAATGGCCAATAAATATATGAAAAAAATGTTCAACATCATTAACAATTAGGGAGATGCAAATCAAAACTATATTGAGATTCCTTCTAACTCCAATTAGATTGGAAATCACCAAAAAGTCAAACAATAATAAATGGTGGTGAGGATGTGGGGAAATAGGAACTCTTCTACACTGTTGGTGGGATTGAATATTAGTGAAATCATTATGGAGATCAGTGTGGAGGTTCTTCAGAAAACTGGGAATGGATCCACCATATGATCTAGCTATACCAATGCTCCATATCCAACTTTTTATTGCCCATTCTACTCATTCTTTGCCTATATTCAACTTTCCATTGGTCTTATTTGTCTTCCCCTTCAAAGACTCCTTTTATATTTCTCATTGTTTTAAATCTCTCTGTGATATATTGTTTTGATTTAGTTAACAAATTGGAGAATACTATTTTATTTAAGAAAGTTTTAAATATGTAAGGAATCAGCAATTTCCTACTAATAGGTATCACTAAAATACCATATTCACTTTAATATAAAAGTAAATTCAATTTGCTTTTGCAAATTAATTATTCATTTTACTATAGAAAAATTAAATGGATTTTAAGAGCTAAGAATAATACATAGTTTAAAGAGCTGGTGGACAGTGTCAGATAATAAGTTAAAACTCAAAATAAAATATTGTTAGGTGTACTTGAATTAAATTTCATCACTGTATGGATTAAATATTAGCTGTTGCCTTTTCCTACATGATTTCTCATTGTCCAGGAGTCTAGTCTGGGCTTTTACACATAGTAATAGAAAAGTTTATATTGTTAAAGGATGCTCTTACTGCCTAAGTGCTATTCATGTTTTCTATTACTCCGCTGAAAAACAGTAGAGTAATTAAATCAAGAGTAACATGATTAAATCAAGAGTCGGTGGATGAAGGGAAAATAAAAACTGGGTATAAGAAGAAATGATTTATTGGGCGTCATTATTATATATTTAACATGATCCTTTTTCAATGACTACACAATATTATAAATGTCTTGTAATTACATACCATATTTATTAAAATAGCTCTCAATATAAGCATTTATTTTCCAATTTTGTCTAGAAAAATAGTACTGCAATAAACAATGTATTAAACACTTATTATACATCTATAATAACACACTGTATATGTATCTGTACAATCGTTCTATAACATATATCCTTATACATTCACACTTTTATTTGTATGAGATAATTATTTAGCAATGACTATAGAATCTGTTGTTTTGTTTCTTTAATGAAAGAAACAGTTCACATTACGGTACACCCATGTATGAATGACCCCTATGAATCTTGCTGATATGAATGGGGATGGGTGGGGAGCCTCGTGAGACCTGAAGGGAATTAAACCAAGATCTGTGTGCATGTGAGTTTATGACTTTAACCTCACTCTGATGCATAAATGCATTTTACCAATAAAAGTATAAAATATAGAATATGTTAACATAGAATCTAGCAAGATAGCAACTTAGAAAATACTATATATTTAATCATCTAATTTAGTTACACAACTGTAGTCACCAGTTTAGAATGAGGAGAAAGACTGATTTTGAAGAGTACTACATGGTTAAATAATTGACACAATTGTCATATCTCTGGGTACATAGGATTCATTAAAATAAATTGTATCATTGGCATATTCATAAACTGAGACAATTAGAATTATATTCTAAGTAATGAGGAACAGAAATTGGACATATAAAAATAATTTACGTTCTATTAATTGCTTCTCAATGCTACCAGTTTGGGAAAGAATTTTCTTAGTGCCATTGTAACATCTTTGTTGCGCAGACTGTATATCATGGGATTGAACATTGGGGTCAAAATGGTGTAGAAAAGAGCGAGCAGTTTGTCTGTCCCTTCATACTGATTGGATTTTGGTTTTAAATAGGTGATACTGGCTGATCCATAGAGTAAAATTACAACTATAAGGTGGGACGAGCAGGTGGAAAAGGCTTTCATCCTGCCTGTGTTTGATGGCAGCTTCAGGATGGTTGAGATTATTCTGCTGTAGGACCCAAGGATCAACAGGAAGGGAACAGTGACAATCAGCACAGCAAGGATGTAGACCACCATCTCATTCACAAAGATGTCCCCACAGGCCAGCGTGAGCACCGGGGGAATGTCACAGAAGAAGTGGTTGATTTCGTTAGAGGCACAGAAGGGCAGAGAGAAGATCTGGATTGTCTGTCCTACCTGGAATGGAAATCCAGTGATCCAGGAGCCGACCACCAGCTGGATGCAGACCTTGTGGTTCATGAGCAGAGGATACTGCAGAGGGTTACAGATGGCCACGTAGCGGTCATAGGCCATCACCGCCAGAAGGAAGCACTCTGCGGCTCCCAGTATAAGAAAGAAGCACATTTGTGTTGCACAAGCCCAAAAAGAAATAGTTCCTTCCTGGGTCCAAAGATCCTTGAGCATTCTAGGAAGAGTGACAGACACATAACAGATTTCTAGAAAAGAAAAATTACTGATAAAAAAATACATGGGTGTCTGAAGAGTGGGCTCTACTCTTGTTATTAGAATGATGACACCATTGCCCAAGAGGATAATCATATAGATAAATAAGAATAGTCCGAAGAGAAACCAGTGCAATTTGGGAACATCAGAGAAGCCCAAGAGAACAAATTCCATCATTGTAGTGAGATTCATTTCTGTGATAGTCACTTTGTTTTCTTTCTGTGAATTTACATTTCTTATTGCATTTTCCTCTTTTAAAATTGGTTCAGTATATGAGTTTTGATCCTTATAATTTCTTAGTTTCTTTTTGAGGCTTACATCCTATGATTCTGGGGGTTTTTCTGTGAAATGAAGAATACTGAACTCATCTGATTAAAAAAATAAATGTGATGAATATGATTCTTTAAAATAAATTCATAATGTTAGATTTACATTTTAATAATAGCAATAAGATCCATAGAGCTACATTTTATTCAGCTTACAACACCAGAGTATTTAATGCACATGGCTTTGACTTCCGTTCAAATGACAAAATCTTTTTCTATCCTTCCCTTCTCCCCTCCTTCTTTAACCCAAGCATTTGTTCAACTTCTCTATAGAGAAAAGATTATCTTTCCAAATATTGCTTATCCCTTAAGTTTCAAATATAACTTTGATGTTTTGGGGGTATTTGTTTTCCTTTGATTTACATGTAGAATCTGAATCTCTCACACCATAATATTCAAATAGAAGTTAGCTTTTTCTTTCAATCATTATGTATGAAATAAGGTTCTGTAATTTTTTATAATTATGTGACTATCTCTGCTCTTTTATTGAATCTATGGAGGACAGGCCTTCCTTGGTAAGACTTTTCGTATCTTATACTGGCGATATAGTCATACTGGCGATTCCATCATCTCCAATGTGGTAATAAATACCATAATCATACAAATGACTAAGAATACTCCAAAGAAAAAGTTATTAATCTAGAGCTTTAAAACATGTATTTAATTCAATAAATTTTCCTACTACCCAAACACATTCATATTTACTACTTTACTAGATTAGAATCCATGTTTCAATGTTCACATAGCCCTTTCCACCACTGCCCTAACATTTCCTCCATAATAAAAGCAAACCCTTTATTAAAGCTAACTTCTTCTTCTGAGCATGAGCTGGAACATTTGAGAAAAACACACTCAAGACAATCACATATCTCTTTGGTCTCATACCTCACTTTAAAGGACGGAAAACAGAATAAAGGCAAATAATTCTGCTTAAATGTCCTTATTAAACAACCTTAATATTGTGTTCTATGTTCTACCACTTTTTAACACATTTTGGGTAGTCTCTTCTTTCCTGTGATCTACCATTTTTTATTCCATACCATATGCCATTCCTATTAACTGCTCATTCTAACTTATTTTCTTAAAATAAGAGGTAAGAAGCAGTTGATGCAAATTTAGTATCTTCTCATTAAGAGATACTTCTTTATGCATATAATTAAATAAACTTTCTTTTCTATTATCTTTTGTGTTTCTTCAGATGAAGTTTTCCACTGAAGCTTCCTCCTAAAGACCCTCATTAGTCATCCTACAAAAAATCCATCCTTCCTCAGCCAAACACTCACATTGCTCCATTTTTTCCTCTTCCACCTACAAGAATTCCATCAAGCCATCATGATTTCTGTTGCACTAGTAATCACACTGTGGGGTGGGGGCTTAAGTCAGAATGATTTTCATTTGTAACAGTTGACCACTTCGGTCGCCACATTTCAACCTCTCCAAAGTTTAATAGACCTGAACTAGATAGCACACATCCATCATTGCTCCAAAAATTTCAAATATGTTGCTTCTCTCCATCTCCTTTCATAAAGCTTAGTTCAGTCTTCTCTCTCACTTCTGGCATCACTCTAATAGCCTTACCCCACAGTAATGCATTCCACACAGAATGTCAAGATAAATGCTTAAATGATGTAAATCCATTTACATTTTTACATCTCGGTTAAAAATACTTCCATGACTTGTCCTTGAATTTAAAATCATATTCAAATTCTTTTTCATTGATCACAACTATTGTATAATTTGGTCCCTGGAAATCTTGTAAACTCAGCTCATTTGCATTTTGTCAGATATTAA
>PVJS01050881.1:0-14158 GCA_004027185.1 Glis glis | reverse complement strand
GGCGTGGTGGCGCACGCTTGTAATCCCAGTACTTTGGGAGGCGGAGACCGGAGGATTCGGGTTCGCGGCCAGCCTCAGCTCTCTTGCCCTCTCTGTCCCTGTCTCTCTCTCTCTCTCTCTCCTGTCTCTCTCTCCCTCTCTCTCTCTTTCTCTCCTTAGTGAGGCCCTCCGCAACTTCGTGAGACCCAGTTTCAAAATAAAAAATAGGGCCGGGGTGTAGCGTGGAGGTAGAACGCTCCTGGGTTCAATCCCAGGTACCGCAAAAAAAAAAAAAAGGAAGGAAATTCTAACATATGCTAAATATACTGCTAAGGACATTATGCAAAATGAAATAAGCCAAACATAAAAGAAAAAGCTTTACATGGTTCCACTTATATGTAGTACCTAGAGTAGATAAATTCATAGAGACCGAAAGAATGGTGGTTGCCACGGCTGGGGAAAAGGGGAATGGGGAAGGGAGTTATTGTTCGACAGGAACAGAGTTTAGCCTGGGAAGATGAAAAAGTTCTGGAGACAGATGGTGGTGATGAATGCACAACAAAGTAAATATACTCACTTCCACTGAACTGGACACTTAAAATGGTTAAAAAGGTAAATTTTACATTAGGTATAAAAATAATTTTTTACATTAGGTATTATATATAGGTATATATATAGTGTGTGTGTGTGAGTGTGTGTGAATGATTGTGTGTGGTACTGGGATTGAACCCAGGGGCGTTCTACCTCCAAGCTACACCCCGGCCCTTTATTTATTTTTATTTTTTGAAACAGGGTCTCCCTAGAGTGCTGAGAGTCTTGCTACATTGCTGAGGTTGTCCTCAAACCTGTAATCCCTTCCAAGTCCTGGGATTACAGGTGTGCACCACCACGCCCTGCACACTATGTACATTTACCACAATAAAAGAAAGCAGAGAAAATTCACTTGATTTTCAAAAGCCAATGTTTTGGACTGTAAGAGCTGGGCTTTTCAGCCATAGTGTACGTAAAGTCAACATGAAAAGACAGATTGAAGCCGGGCGTGGTGGCGCACGCTTGTAATCCCAGTCCTTGGGAGGCGGAGACCGGAGGATCCCAGTTCGCAGCCAGCCTCAGCTACTTAGTGAGGACCTCTGCAACTTCGTGAGACCCAGTTTCAAAATAAAGGATAAAAAATAGGGCCGGGGGTGTAGCTCGAAGGTAGAATGCCCTTGGGTTCAATCCCCGGTACCACACACACACAAAAAAGACAGACTGAAAAAAAATGCATGCTCCTGTAAAATCCATTTTTCTCAGTTCAAAGGATAATACCGATGCTTGGGGTGGAGAAGAGAGCAGAGAGTCAGAGGAGAACACAAAACTTAGCATAGGTTGGAAAATTTTATAAAAACCAACATAAATGGCAGGATAACAGGATCATCACATGCAATTTTGGGAAAGCAGAGGAAAAGAAAACTGCTGTAGCTACCCTCCATCCCCATCTCCAGACGCCAGGAAGGGCTGATAAAACAGCAAGAACCCAGAATTTTCTTGTTTCCACTCTGGTCTAGAATCAACGTATATGTTCCTGTGGAGGCTAAGAAGCATCTAAGCGAATGAGTCTGGGTCCGTCTCACAGGATTCCAGAATGTCCCAGTGAATGCAGTTCAGTATAATGACTTCTCACGACGCCTCAGAGTAGCACTGAGGCTGCTCTGGCTTTAGAGGGCCTCTCCCATCTTCCAGGACTCAGGAGTATCATGGGAGAAATAACTAAGTACATTTCCAGACTGTGAATAGTGCACAGAAATGGCTGGAAATGAGGTGACCAGAGACTATGGTTTAGAGTTCTGCCGTCCAATACAGCAACCAACTAGCCACATGTGGCTCTATAAGTATAAATGGAATGAAGTGAAATTAAACATGTAGATACTCATGTTTACTTCAGCCACGTGTCAGGTGTTCAGTAGCCACACACGTGGTCAGTGACTGCCCAGGTGATTAGTGTCCAGCACTGCAGGAGGTCCTGGTGGCTAGAGCCGGCTTAGAAGAAAGGGCTACAACAGCAACTTAAGTGGCAACCAAGAATCATAGGGAATAGGCTCAGCACAACCTTGCTTGTGCCCCACAGACGAAAAAGTACAAAGATGTCTTCTGGATCCTGATTTTTTTCTTTCTTTGTTTTTCTTTTTTTTTTTTTTGTATGGGGGATTGAACCCAAGGGCATTCTATCTCCAAACTACACCCCCAGTCCTATTTCATTTTTTAATTTTGAAACAGAGTCTCATTAAGGTGCTGAGCATCTCACTAAGTTGCAGAGGCTGACATTGAACCTGTGTTCCTCCTGTCTCAGCCTCCCAAATACTGAGATTACAGGCGCATGCCACTGTGCCCAGCTTCCCTGAAATTTTTAAAGCTCTCAGATCTTAGATATATTATATTCCAGGAGACTAAAGGGAATGACTCTGAATTAAATAAAATTGTATTTTTACCACAGATACAATGAAGATTCTAAATAAAAACTAAGCCCAGTTTTATAGAAAAAAATTGGCAGTTTCCTGCATACACAGCCTTATGGGTTAAAATTTATACCACATCACACATGAATCTTTGAGATTAAAAAAAAAACACAGGCCATACCATTGTGTAAAAGTGATTGTCACTTTTATTTTTATTTATTTATTTATTTTTTGCGGTACCAGGGATTGAACCCAGGGGCGTTCTACCTTCAAGCTACACCCCTGGCCCTATTTTTTATTCTTTATTTTAAAACAGAGTCTCACTAAGTTATGGAGGGCCTCACTAAGTAGCTGAGGCTGGCCGCGAACCTGGATCCTCCAGTCTCAGCCTCCCAAGTACTGGGATTACAAGCGTGCACCACCACGCCCGGCTTGATTGTCACTTTTAAAAACAAAATTGTGTTCTGATTACCACCTATGTGAAATGTCCAACAACATGCCTGGTTTATTGTCGTAGTTACATATGGCTATCAACCAACACTGATGGCTTTTCTGATTATTACTCCCTACACTCTTGTTATAAAAATGAAAAGCAAAATTTCTTATCCAAGAGGAAACAAAACTTTCATCTTTAAAGATGACAAACCTGCCAGGCATGGTGGCACATGCCATTAATCCCACGCACTGGGGAGGTGGAGGCAGGAAGATCACAAGAGTTCAACAACAACCTAGGCAATTTAGTGCCACCCTGTATCAAAATAATTTTTTCAAAAGGGGTTCGGAATATAGCTTAGTGGTAGAGCATCCCTGGGTTCAATCCCCAGTACAAAAAGAAAAGAGAAAAAAGAAAAGAAAAGACAAAGAAAAAGCTAACTTTAAGCAGTCAAGAAGAGTCAAATGACCTTGAACTCTCTTCCAAGTCAGAAAACTCAGTATCTGTTTGATGCACTTATCCCTGGCAAAGTTTTGTGAATTCTTAATTGAAGGCTGTATCATATCGGGTTCTTGCCCCCACAGGCAATACCGGAACCGGCACCAGCTGCAGTGTCAAATCCACACTAATCAGTCAACAGTTGTCCAAATCAAATTGCAGCCAAGGTTGTTCGAGTCACTGATCAAATAAGCAGATGTTGAGAGGGGGTGGCACAAGCTGGTGAGATGACATGAACAGCTGGGACTCGGGCCGTGAAGATGCACAGGAAGGAAGCGGTCAGTGGAGACCCTGCAACCCCCGCACATTTGCACACACCTGTTGGACTAACCGACTAACCCTTCTGTCTAGAACTCTCCTGATGGTGGGAGATCTCAACTGCATTACAACTGGCAGGGGAAAAAAAGGCAAAGGAACAGATAAGCCTCGGAGGTATTATTCCTAACGTACAGCCTCAATTTTGAGGGTGATAGCAGAGCTTAGAAATAAATTGCAAACCTCTGAAATCACTGGCGAGACAAATTGGGGATTTAAAGGTAGGGTGGGAAAAAGAGAGAATAGGGCTGTTAAATTAGCTAGTCAGTACATCTTCTACAGATGCTGTTGAGAGCTCTGGAAGAGCTAAAGTTCCCTGCAGCCTCCAGCTACTTCTGTGCAGTCTCTAAGGCTCACTGTCAAGTGGGATGCTCAGAGTCCCTGTGCAGGGGAAGGAAAGATGCAGGAAAGACAACGGGACCGAGGCGAAATGACTTCATTCGAACTAGTCTTTTTTTCTCCCTTGCTGCAATGTCACACTTGGGCCTTTTGCTTTAAGTTTAGCTTTGCTGGGTCCCTGTTCAGCAAAATGTACGGAGGAAAACGGTACATTAATAAAGGTTAAGAAATGTCTCCTTCACCAGGAAGGGTTTTAGTTTTGCACATGTTCTAGTTAGAGTTCAGCATAGGTGAACTTCAAGGTTGTCTTCTACCTTGAAAGTTGGCAGGTTCAAAGAACTGGTTTTAAGTGAGCTATGTGTATAAAGCAATTTCAGAGAAGTTCAGCCTCTGTTTATAGGGACGGAGAAGATGCCAAAGAGGAGAGAAGCTGCTAAGGCTGCAGTTTCAAAGAATATTTTTGAAGAAGAAAAACTTTGGGGAAATTTTTTTTAAATGACTTTGCAATAATTGGGGAAGATGGATATGTAATTTTTAGGGTGTGGAAACTGGCCATGGAAGGAAACATAGTCATGGATTAGGTTATGTTTAAGAAAATGAAGGAGAGGAAAATTCCCTGAGAACCTACTTACCTGGGACGGCGTGTGGTACTACATAAGCATCTCATGAAATCCATGTAGAGCTCGCTAGTGTGTTAACGCTATGATCCTCGTTTGATAGATGATGAAGTAGATGTCAAGCAAGGCGAAATGAGCAGACAAAGAGCTAGTGCTCCAAAGGGGCACTGCTGGCATCTGAACCCTGGTCTTTACCTCCAAAGCTAAGCTACAGATTTGAAAGAGGACTTGTAGGCCACTGCCGATTTTCAGTAGTAACTGAGACTAATATACTCAATAACTCTTAAGTGAGTGCCTGTTATGTGCTGACCTCCTGGGAGGAAGATGGCAGACAGTCGATTTTGAACACACATCAGGCCAGAGAAAGCCTGATTATTTGGGTCACTCTTCAGTTTCCACCCACTCCAGAGACAATTTTTATTTATTTATTTATTTAGTTAGTTAGTTAGTTAGTTTTGCAGTACTGGAGATTGAGCCCAGGGGCATTCTACCTCCAGGCTACACCCCCAGCCCTATATTTTTTATTCCTTATTTTGAAACAGGTTCTCACTAAGTTGCGGAGGGCCTCACTAAGTAGCTGATCCTCTGTTCTCAGCCTCCCAAGTACTGGGATTACAAGCATGCGCCACCACGCCCGGCTCTCCAGAGGCAATTATAAAGAAAGAAACAAGCCTTTCTCCCCATCTCCACCATCGGATGCCTGTGAAAGCCCTTCCACTTACATTCCTGGCTTATGTTATCTGAGATCGCATTAATTGCATTAAACCTCGTTCACAGGCAAAAGCGTCAGTATGTCAGATCACAGAGAAGAGTAGTACAGGTGCTGGTTCACTACCTATAGGCAGTGTTCCCCAGCACTCTGATTCCATGGCGCCCCCAAATCAAGGCTAGACAGAGTCGAGAACCAGTCCAAAGCAAGTCTGAAACCCGTCATTTATAATATGCTGCCAGTGATGTTTTTAATTGGTAATCCATTTCTTAATGATACATGTCTTCTCTTTTCTAAGCAAAACAGAATGCCAATGAAACAGCAGGTATGGACAGATTTAAGACTTTCAACATTATATTTATAGATAATCCAAATGTGCAAATAACTTATCATCATCCAAATTTGGATATGATTTTTTTCAGTAAATGATATCTATTTTCTTTTCTTTTTTTTTTTTTGCGGTACCGGGGATGGAACCCAGGGGCATTCTACCTCTGAGCTAGACCCCCAGCCCTATTTTTTATTCATTATTTTGAAACAGGGTCTCACTAAGTTGCGGAAGCCTCACTAAATAGCTGAGGCTGGCCGCGAACCCGGATCCTCCTGTCTCAGCCTCCCAAGTACTGGGATTACAAGCGTGCGCCACCACGCCCGGCTGTAAATTATAGCTATTTTCTAAGTACTAATATGTTGAAGGTATTTCCTAAATAACAATGTAATAATGGGAAGCCTCAATATGAGAGTTTCTTTATGGGATTCCTATTAATATTATTTGTAGAACTATATTTCTTTAGAAAAACATTCTAAAGCAACAGTGATAAGTTCTTTCCTTCCTTCCTTTCTTCCCTCCTCTGTCGTGTTTTCTTCCCTTCCCTTTTCTTACCACCACAGTTACAATAAATTATGCTTATGTTTTAAGGGAATTTTAGGTCTGAAGAATGTCAGGTAATACAGCTAATTATGTAACATCATCCACGCAGTTCAATCCCTCAAATAATGATTTTGTTTCGCTCTCATTATCTTTAAGTCTGTCTCTTTTGCCCATGGAATTAACTGTGGTGGGAAAATGTGTTTCTCCCTTCCTATTACGGATGCTTTAAGCAAATAATTTCTTAAAGAACATCACTTTTCATTTTAAATGTAACTTTAAAAAAAACACAGGTTAACAACTGCCTACATTTAACTGTAGAATTTATGTGCAGTAATATTATATGTCATCCCTTACCAATTTTATAGGCTTAGTTCATTGATCTTTTTCATATGAATCCTATTAAGAAAAGCAGTGTAAACTTCAACTGATTAAAATATTACTTAGGATGTTTTATTAAAATTTATTTTAAAGCAGTTTTTCTCATTATGTCTTGACAAGTCTGGAGAGCACTTCATTTAATCTCCTTTATGAGGATATTTTGCATTTAAAGAACTTGAGGGACTTTGCGATTCCGGAAAGGCTTGGGCTCCAGCAGGTGAGAATGCTAGGACTTCCAGACAGTTAACTTCGTACAGATCTACTGTGTAAATTCTTCCTTGCACAAATAAAGGTAGAAAGGAAGAGGGAGTAAGCATAATCTTGTTTGTAGTTTTAGTTTTCTATAGGCCTTGATAATAACTAGAGAAAGGGACAATTGCTAATTAAAATCTGTGTGATTCTAGCTGGGTGCACATCTGCAATTTCAGTACTTGGAAGATTGAGAGAGGAGGATTACAGATTGGAGACCAGCCTCAGCAACTTAGACTCTCAGCAACCTGATGGGTACCCTGTTTCAAAATAAAAAAATAAAATGAGCTAGATGTGTAGCTCAGAGGTAGGCTGTTGCTGGGTTCAATCTCTAGTACTACTAAAAAAAAATCCGTGTGATTCTGTAAGAACCTCTTGGGATTACTTGATTACAATGTCCCCTATTAAGAACTCAACATATATGAAGGGTGTGACAAAATAATTAACAAGGATTTAAGAAGAAATAATAAAACCGGGCGTGGTGGCGCACGCTTGTAATCCCAGTACTTTGGGAGGCGGAGACCAGAGGATCCGGGTTTGCAGCCAGCCTCAGCTCTCTCTCTCTCTTTTTCTCTCCCTGTCTCTCTCTCTCTCTCTCTCTCCCTCTCTCTCTCTCTCTACCTAGTGAGGCCCTCCGCAACTTCGTGATAAAGTTTAATAAAGTATAAAAAAATAGGACCGGGGGTGTAGCGCGGAGGTAGAACGCCCCCGCGTTCAATCCCTGGTACCGCAAAAAAAAAAAAAAAAAGAAATAACAGAGTTGTGATCTCCATTACTACCTTCACAACTACCCAGAAGCAAGTGCAGTGTTATTGAGGTTAAGTGTGTTCCAGAATATGATACATGTGATATCTCATTTAATCCACTCATGAAGTAGGTAATGATACTAGACACGTATTCCAGGTGAGGTAATGGGGGCACAGGGATACAAAGTACCTTTCCCAACATTATATACCTAGAATCTAGGTATATAATGGGGAATAGGTATATAGTGGGGAATCTAGGATACAAACCTAAAACTCTAATTCCTAAACCCATGCTCTTTAGTTCTATGTATCTGTGCTGGTCAATGTGTATTCTGTAGATAAGTACCGATCAGCTGGATCGGCTTAGAAATTCAGGTAAAAATACATAATCTGGCTGAATTCCATATTGAAATTTGGGAGGCTGCCCTAGAGATAACAATAATAGGAATAATAACAGCCTATATGAAAATATACATTTATAACTTAAAATTATGTGCACATCTACTAAACTGTGGGGTAGACAAGGCTGGAAGACAAATGAGAACAATGTTCTAGAAAAAAAAAAAAAAGAATCCATTTGGATATGACCAGAAGGTGTTTCCCCTTGGAGTTTAAGAGATGACAGGGACACGCTGCACTCTTGCGGAATGAAGAAGGGAGTGGCTAAGGATTCATGTCCCCAAGGACTACTTGGCAGGCTGAATCACGGAAATGTGCTGGACTTGCCCAGGAAAGGTTGCCTGACCACATCAAAAAAGCCATCTTACCAGAAGTGACACACACTGCCCTTTCTGAGGACATGACGGAAAAGAGCCACTCCATCAGAGTTTCCATTCACAAAAGGAGAAGTTCTGGCAAAGTGACCTTCCTAACCAGAAGGTATTCAAAGCTCCAGCCTCTTCTATTCAGAGTTTTAAGTAGCTCGAAGCACCCTTTAATTAACTTATATTGAATGCAAAACTGGATGTAGCTCATTTATCACAAATGCAAGTCAGCTGCAAAACAATGGGATAAGGCGCAATGTATTCTTTACAATTTTTTTTGTGTGACTTTGTCCACAAAATCTTAAAGAGAATCAATATGTCAAATCAGTGGTACTGAATTTACTACTCGAATTACTTAAAGTGTATAGGTTTCTTGTGCCTTTTCCCTCAGCGAAATTATGAGCTTTATTCTTCATTTATTCCAGAACATTCCACGGACATTTGTGAATTGTCTTTATCTCTGAGATTGCCTGGCATGGTATGGAGTGATATTAGTTACACAACAAGTAAATGCTTATTCTTTATTAATGAATTAGAGCGGCCAGGTTCCCTGGGTCAGGACTCTTAAGTTCCTTGAAGGGAGACACTGATTCCTTGTCATTGCTGTATCTTCCACAACTAGAAGAACATTTCCAGTGAACGAGCATTTATTAAATTAATGGATGAATAGAAGGTAACAGGAGGCCACCATACTCTTGAAGGGGACTATGAAATTTGTTAATTCCAACAAAAACATAATATACATTTTGAAGGTAAAGACAGAATATATTTCATACTGTGAAATATAAATTCACCAACCTTCAGTTTAGTTTCCCTCTACTCCAAAGGTCATTATTTGCTAGCAGATAAGCTGATATACACAGTTAGATATTTACAAATGTTCCTTTCCTTGCCCAAAGTTAACTTCCACTTATCAAGAGACAACAATTATTAAATCTGTGTTAATGGTTTTGGTAGCAAAGCTCCTTAGGTCAGGCCCTTGAACGTCAGTGTTCTGTTGAAAGACAGTTTTTTTTTTTAAAAGAAGATAGACTTAAATATAGGTTTTTATTATAACTGGATGCTTTCTAGAGCATTCTATATCCCAAGATTTTTATTTATGTCTTTATTACTTTTTTCATTTCTGGTACTTCTTTTATGTGTTTATCGCTACATATTAATTAAACAGAGTAATGGGTTTCATTTTGACATATTCATGCATGAATTTAACATAATTTGATCACTACCACTCCTCAATACCTGCCCTTACCCTCCCGTACTCTCTACTGTTCCTCTTCCTCTACTGTGGTGGTTTCCCTTCTACTTTGATGATATTACCTTTGTTATTCCTTTTTCCCCTAGCTTTCACATATAAGAGAAAACATACAATATTTATCTTTCTGGTGTCCGCCTTATTTCACTTAGCAAATGACATAATTTCATTCTTCTTTATGGTTGGAAAAATTACATTGTGTGTGTGAGTATATACATATGTATATACATATACGGATATAGATATACACACACACACATATATATATATATATATACACACACCTATATATACGCATGCACATCCATATATATATACATATATATGTATATATAAATACAGATATGTGAAAGATAGATGCTAGATGATACATAGATAGATAGATAGATCTCACATTTTCTTTATCCATTCATCTGTTGACATACATCTAGGCTGATTCCATAACTTGGTTACTGTGAATTTTTCTGTGATTAAACATGAGTATGCATGTGTTCCTAAAGTATGCTGACTTTAAATTTTTTTTGAATAGATACTGAAGAGTGGTATAGCAGGATCATATAATAGTTCAATTTCTAGTTGTTTGAGAAACCTCAATATTAATTTCCACAATGGCGGTACTAAATTACATTCCTACCAATAATGAATAAGAGTTCCTTTCCCCCCAACATCCTCACCAGTACTTACTGTTTGTATTCTTGCCTTTCTGACTGGAGTGAGATAGAATCTCATTGCAGTTCGGATTTGCATTTCCCTGATGGCTAAAGATATTGAACATGTTTTCACAGAATTGTTCACCACTTTTATTGCTTCTCTTGAGAAGTGTTTCTTCAGTTCATTCACCCACTCACTGAATGGGTTATTTGTTTTTTAGATGTTCAGTCTTTTGAGTACTTTATATATTCTGGATTTAATCCTGTTGGAAGAGTAGTTGGCAAAGATTTTCTCCCATTCTGTAGGCTTCACGCTGTTAATTGTTTCCTTTGCTGCGCAGAAGGTTTTTAATGTGATGCCATCCCATTTATTGATTCTTGCTTCTATTTCCTTAGCTATAGGAGTCTTATTCAGGAAGCCATTGTCTGTGCCTATATGTTGAAGTGCTTCCCTTCCATTTTCTTCTAGCAGTTGTAAAGTTTCTAGTATACCTAAATCTTTGACCCACTTTGAGTTGACTTTTGTGCAAGATGAGAGATAGGGATCTAGTTTGTTTCTTCTTTTTTTATCTTTATTTTTTGTGTGTGTGAAACTGGGGATTGAACCCAGGGATATTCTACCTCTAAGATACATATTCAGCCCTCTACCTCCATTCTTTTTTTTAAAAAGGGGGTCTCATATGTTGCTAAGACTCTCAATACATTTCTGAGGCTGTCCTTGAACCTACAATCCTCCTGTCTCAGTCTCCCAAGTGCTAGGACTACAGGCATGCTAGTTTATTCTTCTAAATATGAATATCCAGTTTTCCCAGCATCATTTGTTAAAGAGGGTGTCTTTTCTCCAAGATATGTTTGTGGCACAAGGATCAGATGACTGTACCTGTGGTTGTTTGTCTCTGTGTATTCTATTATGTCCCATCAGCCTATGTATCTATTGTTATACCAATATCATGCTATCATTGTAACTATGGCTCTGTATTATAATTTGAAGTTGGCTATTAGATAGACCCAATACAATAATAGTGGATGACTTCAATATACCTCTCTCACCAATAGGTCATCCAGACATAAAATCAGCAAAGATATACAGAGTGAAAATATACTACAGATCAAATAGATATAACAGACATCTACAAAAGATTTTACCCCAAAACAGCTGAATCTACTTTCTTTTCAGTTGCTTATGGAACTTTCTCCAAGACAGATCATATGTTAGACCATAAAGCATCATAGAAAATACAAAAAAAAGTTAAAATAATTCCTTGCATCTTTTTGGATCACAATGGAGCAAAATTAGAAATCAATAGTAATTAAAACTACAGAAATTATACAAATATATAGACATTGAACAATACTTTGTCTATAAAGACATTATCTTTATACAATCTCTATAAAGACATTGAACTTTACAATGATGAGTGGGATCATTGAAGAAATCAGAGGCAATATTTAAAAATTCTGAGAATCAGCTGGGCACAGTGGTACACACCTGTAATCCCAGTACTTGGGAGAATGAGAAAGGAAGATCACAGATATGAGGCCAGCCTCAGCAAGCTAGTGAGACCCTGTTTCATAAAAAAGAATAAAAAGGGCTGGAGATGTGACTTGGAGGTAGAACACCCCTGGGTTCAATCTCCAATACAAAAATAATTTTTTTCTTAGAATCAAATGAGACTACAACATTCCAGAATCTCTAGGACATAGAAAAGGCAGTTCTAAGATGAAAGTTTATAGCAATAAGTGCCTACAAAAAAAAGAAATAAAATCAGTTCAATCAGTTTCCAAATAAATAACCTAATGATGCATCTCCTGGTCTTAGAAAAACAAGAACAAACTATTCCCCAAGCCAGTAGAACTAAAGAAATGATAAAGATCAAAACTGAAAATAATGGAATAGAGAATTAAAAGAAAACTACAAAGAATCACTGAAAACAAAAAATGGTTCTTTGAAAATATAAACAACATCGATAAAGCCTTAGCAAACTAGGAGACCCAAATTAATAAAATTAAAAATGAAAAAGGAGATATTACAGAAAGTACCACTGAAATTCAGAGGGCCATTAGCAATCATTTTGAAAACTCCTATTCCAATAAATTGGAAAATCTAGAATAAACTCACAAATGTCTAGACACGTACAACCTACCTAATTTGAACCAAGGGGATATGGAAAACCTAAACAGGCCAATAACAAGCAATGAGATTGAAACAGTAATAAAAAGCCTTCTAACAAAGAAAAGCCCAGGACCAGATGGATTCACAACTAAATTCTACCACATGTTTAAAGAAGAACTAATGCCAATGCTCCTCCAATTATTCCGTGGAAGGGAAGGCTTCCAAACTCATTCCAGGAAGTCAATATCAATGTGATAGCAATATCAGATGAGCACACTTTAAGGAAAGAAAACTACAGACCAATATCCTTGATAGCATAAATGCAAAACCCCCCAATAAGATATTAGCAAATTGAATTCAATAACACATTAAAAAGGTCATACACCATGATCAAGTTGGTTTCATTCCAGGGATACAAAGATAGCTCAAAATAGTCAATCAATAAACATAATACACCACATAGATAGATCCAAGAAGAAAAGTCACATAATCATCTCAATAGATGCAGAAAAAGCCTTTAACAAAATTCAATACTCCTTTATGATAAAAACCCTAAAGAAACTAGGGGAAGAAGGAATTTATCTCAACATCATAAAGGTTATATATGAGAAAAAGAAGAGAAAAATGTAGGGATGACTCAGGACATAAAAGAAATCTAGAGCTATTTATTTTTCTATTTTGTCTATTTGAAAATAAACATTGCCAATGTCAGTTTAACATAATAGCTACAGACCACTCAATACATGCATATAAAGAAAGAAAAGAGATTCTATTAAAGGAGACCAGAACACTAAATATGGAATCAAGTAGTGATTATAAAACTATCATATATACAATCAAAGATTAAAGTTATCAAGAAGACTGAAGGATGTGATAAGAAGGGAGGTTATCCAGGAGACCTGGTATTTCAAAAACTCAAGACAGGGGAACAGTGACAAGAATAAAAGCAAAGTATGAGGCACTGCATATGTGATCAACATTTTCAGAAAGTTACAGAGTTGCATATTAAACACAAACAAAATTCAATTTGTCAACTTTAAATTCCTACAATGATTTCAGGTGCCAAAACTTAATTTGAAATATTTCCTTTGCCCCTATTATATTTTTCTTCAGTTTGTCCTTTTAGACTTACTTGACTCTATAAAGAGTAAAGTTAATACCCCCTCTCCCTGACAACTACTATAAAGGACCTTTGACCCAGTTTAATAAAGGCAGCATGATACACAGTTGAGTAAGATATATATATGCTCATTATATTTTCCTTATTAGGCAAGAAATATATTAGAACATGAAATTTTACTGGAAAGCCACTCTCATAATGGTATAGGGGTTGACTCAACTCTGAACAATTGCTATACGCCTATATTTACTATGGTAATTGAAATACTGTAGGAAGACAGAAACCCCATAATATATGAATACAAATGCTGGAGATATTGTTTACTTTATTATCATTACAATTATGATTACTATTATAAATAAACACAAATAATTATATCTTCACCAGATGAAAACAAAATCCTCCAAACAGTTCAGAGGCATCAGCAAATGATATGCAAATTAGGATGATGTATATAATTGTCACCAACTTTCAAAAGAATTCTGTAGCTGGACATGGTGGTGCATGCTAGTAACCCCAGTACTTGGGAGGCTGGGACAGAAATAGTGCAGATTCAAAAAAGCTTCAGCAACTTAGCAAGACCCTGTTTCAAAATGGAAAGATAATATAGGGATGGGACATGGTTCAGAGGTAGAGTGTCCTTGGGTTCAATCCCCAGAGGAGAGGAGAGGAGAGGAGAGGAGAGGAGAG
>PVJS01050880.1:0-14157 GCA_004027185.1 Glis glis | reverse complement strand
GGCACACACCTGTAATCCCAGTACTTGGGAGGCTGAGACAAGAGGATCGCAAATTGGAGGACAGCCTCTGCAACATAAACTCTCAACAACCTAGTGAGATAAAAAATAAAATGGGGCTGGGGACGTAGCTCGGAGGTAGAATGGGTTCAATCTCCAGTACTACACACACACATACACACACACACACACACACACACACACACACACACACAGTCCAGAGCAAGGAATAGGGCCAACATGATGTTCAAACCCAAGGGACATGATTCAGGAGGGACACTGTTGTCTTACTTTGTTTTTGTTTGTTTGTTTTTGTTATTGTTGCTGTTTTAAGTAAACAGGATGAAATCCATACATTAGAACTCTAAGCAAACATAAGAATGACTTTCTCTAAGTACAGACTTGAAAACCCAAGACAGACTGTCACACAGGATAAAACAAAACATTCGGTAAGGTGTGCCGGCCTTCGTATAAAAAGGAAAAGGCAGGAGGGGTGTGTGCACACAAATATTTGCTTGCACATACATAGTGTAAATTTATAACCACACAAGAAATGGGTAACACCAACTGATTCTGGGCACAAGACCTGGTTGGCTGGAGACAGAGGTGATTGGGAAAGAGAAAGAGACTTTTTACTGCACAAAGCCTTCTGTACTTGTTGAAATTAAAACCATCTAGATGTACTAACAACTCAAAAAAAATTGTGTTAATTAGCCAGGATAGTTAATAAGCAAACAAACAAACAAAAGTCACATGAAGAATGAATGAAGAACGACTTAGGAATGTTTAACCTCGTTTTTTTGTTGTTGTTGTTTAATAAAAAGCAGGTTCTTTTTGCAGGACCAGGTTAGGTAGCTGCAGGAGCAAAGTCAAAGTCAATTTCTGGTATGAGACTGCAGAGGGCAGACCTCAAGCCAGGAGGGAAGGCGGCCTGACCGCAGATGCGCCTCACCGAGGGGAAGGAACTTCTGGCCGCTCACCCAGGGCCAGCAGGGAGGGCGCAGGTGGCCTCCAGAGGCAGCTAGCCGGCCAGTTCTCACTGGTCAGAGAGCAAAAGCAGGCAGCCTGCCAGAAATATCAACGGAGGAGGAAAATGAACCAGATGGGCTCCATGTCCCTTCCAACTTCGAGTTGAAGAGCTACACGTGAGAATCTGAAAATACAGTAGAAGGAGATTCATGCAAGACCGTATAGCACTTTATTTATTTTATTTGTGTGTGTGTGTGTGTGTGTGTGTGTGCACGTGTGTGCACGTGTGTGGTACTGGGGATTGATCTCAGGGGCGTTCTACCTCTGAGCTACACCCCCGGCCCTATTTTATTTGTTATTTGAAAACAGGGTCTCACTAAGTAGCTGAGGCTGGCCGGGAACCTGCGCTCCTCCTGTCAGCCTCCCAAGTACTGGGATGACAGGCATGTGCCACTGTGCCCAGCCACACGGCACTTTAAATATGCATGCATGCAGTGTCTCTAAGACAAAGCGCAGGAATAATAATTCGATTCCCATTGACTTCACTATGAAACATAGAAGATTATGCATAAGTCAGAATGCTTCCTACTTGCAAGTTTCAACTTATCATGAATGTAACAACCAATAAAACTGAAATATGAGCACTTGTCAACCGTGTTTGGGGATGTCTATTTATTGCTATTCTTATTCCACATCTTATTCCAAAAACGATTTATGGTGCCCAACTCACTCTACAGGAGATGTTTAAAATTCCTCTTAGGAAGACCACCAACACCTCTGCTAGGATGAGTGGTTGTTAGAAATGTTTTCAGATGTAAAAACATGAAAGGAAGGACTATGCAAGAAAGTGGAAGAGGTCACTAGCTCATTGAGTGGCTGAGGGCCAGCCGAAGTGAAGCAACACGGAAAAGCAGAATCACAGAGAGGACCAGCCTGCCTCAGGAGGAGCTGGAAAGAGAATTGAACTGTCTCATCAGAAACATCCAGGAGCAGCCGGGCGTGGTGCCGCATGCTTGTAATCCCAGTACTTGGGAGGCTGAGACTGGAGGATCCAGGTTCGCGGCCGGCCTCAGCTACTTAGTGAGGCCCTCCACAACTTAGTGAGACCCGGTTTCAAAATAAAGAATAAAAATAGGGCTGGGGGCGTAGCTCGGAGGTAGAATGCCCCTGGGTTCCATCCCCAGTACTGCAAAAAAAAAAAAAAAAGAAAGAAAGAACACCCAGGAGCCACGAGGTCCAGCGGCACAGACCTAGAAAAGCTGCAGGCTTCAGCCACAGGACAGGAGGCCCGAGGGTGCCATGGATAATGGTCCTTGTGCAGCCAGGGACTCCAAAGGAAGCCCGAACTTTAACCCCATCCCAATTCCTCATGTCCTTTCTATCACCTCTGTGGCTGAAAGCCAATAGTTGACTGCACACCATGAGTGATGGTCTCCTCTAATATTATCTACCAGGAACCTGGGCACCAGAGACAAACCATTCATGATCACTGGCTTCTTGTTTAGAAGGAGGTGAACATGCTGGTGTACTGATTTCATGGTAACCAGAATCACTGCTTTTTACAGCTTCATTTCCTTAAAATGTGCAGATGTCCATGATCAGATCGAAGACTGCAGCCCAGCCCCAACATGCAGCAACGCCATTGTGTGACCAAGAACAATTCTATCAACAATGCATCAGCAAGACCGCAACTCTGAAAACCTCTATTCCCTAGCTTCTGGGGAACTTGCCTTGTGTTCTGAGTCATGCATTTTTTTAAAAAAGCAAAGTAGAAATATATTAAATTATTTTTCCAGTTCCCTCATAAAATACCCAAGACTAAAGGATTTCATCTGAGTCCTAACCTGGAGTGTTTTTTTTTCTATAACTAATGAAGTTGTCTAGCTTTTTTCCAAACCACAAGATAATCTCTATTACTACGTGTGTGTGTGTATAGCCTCAAGAGAGATGTATAACCGAGAAATACCAAAAAGCGAAATGACAAATGTTGGGTTACTTCCAACAGAATGCTTTGAGAGGGAAAAGAAAAACAAGAATGCTAAGGGATTCTTTTTTGAGCAACTTCAGGGTTTCTATCAAATCTTTTATTCATTTCTTAAACTGGTCAGTCTCTACCCACTGCTATTTCCTTTTACAACTTGAAATCAGCATTTGATTTTCATGCCAACCACTTTGCACTTGGTTGTAACAGCCCATGTTTCACAAAATTCCGACTTGCTTTTCCTTTCGATCTTCAAACGTGCTCCCCTAGAAGACACACGTGTCAAATCTCTTCCCACCTCTAATATAAGTCTCTTCAACTACAACCCTGGGGCACATCTGTACCTTTTTACAAAGTTTCTGCTATTCTTTAGGCCCATCTACAAAGAGCCTATTGCATTTAGAAGGGTGATTTTTTTTTAATTATCGTCAAATGAGAGGTTGTTGAAAGACACCAAGGAATGTTTCACCCCTAGGACAAGATGATGTATACACTCCGCAGGTCAGACTTAGCCAGGGACCAGGTGTCAGGCAGTGCAGCCAGGCCCTTCCCGCCACCTGGGCCTGCTCATCTCCCTGCAAGCCCCAAAGACACAGGAGAAGCATCAGCAGCCACACAGATGGCTGTCAACAGTCAAGGAATGCTGATAATTATCCTGTAACTTCCAACACTGGACAGACTGGTTCCCTGCAAGAGTCTATGCCAGAAGATGTGCTAAGATGCCACAGGACTGGCAGGGAGCATCTTCTCAGAGCACGAGTTTTCTGGAAATCTCAATGTTTGATGTGGAGAGCAGGCTGTGCCCTGCTCTGAGTTACTCCACAACATATAGAACAGTAGTTCTCAGGCTGTGCCTAACCCTGAGTTACTCCATTCTATAAAGCAGTAGTTCAGCATGAGTTACTCCATTTTGAGTACAAATGCCAAGGTAAAAAGATGCTACACCATGTTTGAACAAGTAAACAACTACTATCTGCTCAGCACAACCATAAGACACAAATTGATAAATGACTTATTCATGTCAACTTATCAAACTAAGTCACAAGTATCTGGACACTTCAAGCTGATACTCTGAAACTGCCATCCATCTGAACCCCCACCTTGACAACCCTGCAGAACTGGTTCCTTAAAACCCTCGTCTGACCACCTGCTACGACACTCTGCACTCGCATCTGCTCTTAATAAAACTGTATTAAGTGTGACTTGTGACTTAAGTGCGAAGATTGGAATGGAATAAAAGAACTTGTGATTGGCTGATGACAATCAGGTGATCCATGAGTACTGGGTGAACTGAAACCAATGAAAATGGTGTAGCTTGTGGCTTTTTGTTATTCAATAAATTCTGACATTGTGAAAAGACACAAAGGTGCTTGGTCTATGCTAATGGCACAGCTGGCTCCTGACAATAGGGCAGTGATTCTCAGAGTCAGATCCCTCACTACCATCACCCAGTGACTTGGTGGAAATGCAGATTCCCAGAACTACCCTCTGAGACCTCTAGAACTAGAATCTCCAGGACCAGGGGCCAGCAGCCTCTGTTTACCAGGTGATTCTGAAGCACAGTAAAATTTGAGAAACAGTGTTCTATTAAAATAAACAAGGAAGGCCGGGCGTGGTAGCGCACGCTTGTAATCCCAGTACTTTGGGAGGCGGAGACGGGAGGATCTGGGTTCGCGGCCAGCCTCAGCGCGCATGCACGATCGATTGATCAATCGATCTATCTCCTCTCTCCTCTCTCTCTCTCTCTCTCTCTCTCTCTCTCCTTAGTGAGGCCCTCCGCAACTTTGTGAAACCCGGTTTCAAAAATAAAGCATAAAAAAAAAAATGGGGCCGGGGGCGTAGCGCGGAGGTAGAACGCCCCTGCGTTCAATCCCCGGTACCGCAAAAATAAATAAATAAATAAATAAACAAGGAAGTAGCAAGGAGCATGATATACCATCTGCACGAGTTTTTAAGATTCCACATTTGCAACTGGGCTGCACCGGACTCTTGGGAAAAGATTCTGCTCACTCCCCTCTCCCCAGGGAAAAGGTGGATGGAATGTGGAGAAGCACAAACAAACTTCCCAAGGCAGCAACTCCCAGATCTCTTGTTTCCATCCCCACCCCACCCTCGCTTCTCCTCAGCACCCCAGCCCTAAATATTCACTCTCTGAGCCAGCAAAGCTAGGAAGAGCCGCTGGTTCCATGCCAAAACCTGACCGGCTCCCAAACGGCATTCACCTCATTCCTCTCGTTCCTGAGCCATGCTGCCTCTTGACAATTCTTCTACCGTAACATTGACAAAGGTCACCTTGGGATGGTGGGAATAAAGGGCATTTTCACTGCGAGTCTAATAGTCTATAAGAGCTGAGTGGTTTTGTTTTATTTTGTTGTTTTTCCCAAGAACATGGACTCTACCTTCATAATAAGAAATTAATTTGTTTTCATGGGAAAGTAGTACCACTTTATCTCATCCAATTTTTTTTTTACCAAATCTTGATGATTTTGCTTGTCTTTCTATCCTACGGCATATATTATTTGACACTTCATTTTAAATATGTATATATATATATATATATATATATATATGAATAATACATTCATCTTGTTCCCCTGCCTGCTGCAATAATCACATTAACTTCCTATCCTCACCAACAAAGTCACTCAGCAGTCCTGGTTGTCATCATCCTGGGCCTTTCCCTTGAGCACTGTCCCCTACTCCCTTGCACCCTCTTCTACAGCCTCCTCCTTGCTCTCTAACTCCAAGGGTTATTGCTAAATCCAGTTGAATCAATTACTATTAATACTTGCCCCATATGTCCAGCATTACTTAAAACACCCTGCGCATGTATGTACATACGCACACTCTCATTCACACACGCTACAGTGAGTCTGCTCTCTTAGCACACAGATTCCTGTTTCACAACCGCCCTAGGGGTTACCAGACCATGGTGATTTCTGTATTTTTGCATTGCCTCTGGACTCCTCCCCTCTTACTTCACAAACATTATTGAGCAGCTACTATGCACCAGAAATTAAATTTCAGAATGACTACCATGCATCCGTGGCCTACTGAAGCTCACCAGAAGGCATGATGGAGATAAAAGTAATGGGTAGTAACGCCCAACACAGACCAGAGAGGCATGGACAAGAATCCCAAAGGAAAGAAAGCAGGGCGGAGGAGGGAAGACAGGAAGCAGGCAAGGCCAAGCAGCAACTGCAGCGCTGCCCCAGGCCTTTCTCCTCTCTAACCTGTAACCCAGTGTGCTGCGCAGGAAGCCCATCTCGACATCGACATGCAAAGGTTTTAACAATCATTTCAGGAGAGCACCAAGGAATGTGTGCTTGGCAGAGGAAAGCCTCCCAAAAGGAGGGCTATTGGTCACCAGACACTAACAGGAAAGTTATGAAATCCCCTGTAGAGGTCTTTTAAAAATAAGTTAGATTCCAATCTCTCTGCCTGGTTGCATTCGGCCTGAACTGCTCACAGTAGAGTCAAAGCTCAAAGTCCTATTCTAGATGGAAGCATCAAGATTTCCACTAATTCACCTGGGGGCGGGGAGGGAGTAAAACAAGAACGAGGCAGGTGGGGGTCACTTGGAATGCCACCCCACTGGACCAAGTCTCCCCCACCCGCCAAACAAAACAGTGCCGGGGCAGAGTTGCCAGGCAACCACATCACCATGGCAAAGCCAGCCAACAGGTGCCTCCAACCTGCTCCCTACAGCTCTCGAAGCAGCCTGTTTTTGAAGGAATACCCAGTAGCCCTCTCCAAAGGAGATCTGCTCCTCAGCAAATAACTATTCAATGCAATCTTGCTAAGATCTAAACATTTTTATCAGCCCAAATCATTGGCGCTTTTAATTTTCTCCTTTTTAAGCACTACGAACAAAAGTTGCAAGCCAGCAGTTAAAATGGATCAAAAACAGAAAGGTGGACAGCGGAGGCCAACAGGGTAAATAGCAGGTAAATGGATGTACTGATTCTGGAACCAAAAGGTACCCCACCCCTTCTCAGGATTCAGGAGGCTTTGATGTTGGGCTAAATCCATTGAAATGGTCATCAAATTCTTTTAACTGGGAAATAACAAGCCATCATGAAATCTAAAGAAAATCCACATCTCCTCCAAAAACAGCCTAAACATTTCTCAACATTCAGTGACAGAAAGAGCCTTATCCAGAGAAACCAAGTAGAACTGGATTACTATTCAATATAACATTTCAGTTCTCACCACACATCTTGAAAAACAGTCACAGAAACCCATCCTTTCCTCATTTCAGGAAGAAAAGAAGCTCACAACTTTTACTGTGCTCATACATTTTTAAAGCCATTCATTTTCCTCATTTATTTCCCAAGGCAACATCTCCACTTAACACTAGTCGGGCAGTTTTAGACTTATTCCTAAATGATAAAGTTTGCAACTCTGGAGTTTGCCCAAAGTCCTTCAAAAAAGAAGTCAATGATGTTAAAGATGAATTACCAGCTCAAGAACCTTGAGGTGGGGCTAGGGGGTAGCTCAGTGGTGGAGCACTTGCCTAGCACGCACAAGGCCCTGGGTTTGATCCCCAGGACCATAAAATAAAACAACAAACAAAGAATCTTGGGTAATATAAAACTATTAAGGGTATGGATGGATTCACAGAGTTTTAAAACGCCAAAGAGGAAGGTGAACTGTTCTCTCCCATCAATCAAGAAAAGTCTTACCCAGTCCTAGTAGTTTCCTTAATGGCGAGACATCTCATTTGGGAGAATACGCACGCATTAAAGGCCAGGTGAGGCCGGACACTCCTGGGCACCAGCGAGCCCTGAAGAGCAAGCGAAAGGAACTTTTGCAGCCAAGTAACTTGCCACTGGCAGGTGACAAGGTCACAGGAGAGCAATTTTAACTCTGTTCCCAGGAAAGTGTTCAACAGGACGGCTCCTCTCTGGAAAAGCCCTGCTCTGCTACCTGCTCATGGCACAGCACTGGAGCCAAGGAACCTTCCACCCGGACCCCATGGCTCAGACTCTCAGAGGTCTGCAGCGTTACCTCTTCAGACACACAATGAACTAGACCCAGAAAACTCCGGCTAAGATAACATCAGCTGCCTACGTCCCTCCACCTTCAGCAAATGTTGAAGGTACATCCTGTCTTAAAGGAACCCTTGTAAAATTTCATCTTTCCACCGTGCAAATGTTTCCTCTCCGCCACTCTCTGCTTATGTTAACATACGGCTGGCTGTGAGTTTCTCAGAGGCAGGATCCGCCATGTGTCCATCAAGACGGACACGTTAGGCTCCTCACAGGTGGGAGACCAGTCATTCCACCAAGTCACATTTCAATCTCACCCACATCTTAGAGAAATCAAATGAGAAATAACCAGGTGTGGTGGTGCACGCTTGTAATCACAGTACTTGGGAGGCTGAGACCAGAGGATCTGGGTTCAGCCATTTAGGCCCTCCGCAACTTAGTGAGACCCTGTTTCAAAAATAAAGAATAAAAACTAGGGCTGGGGGTGTAGCTGGGAGGTAGAATGCCCCTGGGTTCAATACCCAGTACCACAAAAAATATAATAATAATAATAATAATAATAATAATGAGAGATTAAAATGCCAAAAACATGCATTCGCCTTCCTTCTAAGAAAGATTCAGTCATCTTCTCTACATTGGTGTTTTCTCACAGAGAGCTTACAGTTAGGTTGGCGGTATGGGCCCAACTGTGTCCCCTTAAAACACATCTGTCGCAGCCCTAACCCCCAGTCCCTCAGAACGTGACTACACTTGGAGACGGGGGTTCAGATAAAATGAGGTGCTATGGGTGGCCTTAATCCTATCCAATTGGTGTCCTCCTAAGAGGAAATATGGACACCCAGAGAGACATCAGGGTCCTAAGTGGGCACTGAGGAAAGAGCAAGTAAGGACACAGGGAAGACCGCCATCTGCCAGCCACGGAGGGAGGCCATGGAGCGGCACCTCGGTCTCAGACATTTGGCCTCCAGATCTGGGAGAAGCTAATTTGTGGCACGTAAGCCACTCAGTGTGTCATCTTTTGCCATGGCGGCCCTAGCAGAATCAGAGCATTAGAAAGAGAAACTAGGATTGCAGTGGCCAATTCATTAAGCAAGCCTACAGCGTAAGACAGAACACGAGTCAACATGTTCTTCAGGTGGGTGATTACAGGGGAGACGGCCAGGGTGAACCCCTCGTCCTTCCCTGGGTACACAGCTTGACCGGTCAACTTCATTCCAAGTCCAGTTCCTTCCGTGGGAGAAAACATACACATTAAAGGTGAGGTAACGCCAGAATACAGCGGCGGGCCCAACAGCCCTGGGCCCCAGGCCTAAGGGAGCCGCTGAGGTAGGCCCCGGAGGATGGATAAGATTTGCTGACAGAGAAGAAAAGACACAGCAAAAAAGGCCACAGCCATCAAAGGGGGCGTTCTCGGCTCCCAAGTGGGAACAGACAGGACAACTGGACAAAGGACCAGAGAATCAACCCCAAAATAGATAATGAGCGAACACACATACAAAAATTGGTCTATCTCCCTCATCACCACATTCAAATTTAAATTACATGCACTTTAATGCCTCAAATTAGCAGAAATAAAAAATTTTTGCACTCATTGGCACTTATGCAAAACTGAGCACATTAAGAGCAGTGGTATTAGGAACCATCATGATAAGTTACAGAAGAACATTGAGGCTTAGAAAGAGACTAAGAATCTCATCCAAGCTCAGTTAACTCCAGGAGGCAGAGGCAAGACAGAGCTCAGGTCTTTCTAGAACAGTACTTCGAGACTGATGGGCAATTTCACACCCCCAAAGGAAAATGTAGAGACATTTTTTGTTGTCACAATGGGGGCACGTGCTACTAGTATCTAGTGGACAGAGGCCAGGGATGTGGCCAACATCCACTGGGCACAGGATGGCCCCTGCAATAGAGAATGGCCCAGCCCAAGTCATCAATACTGCCTCACCCTGGGCTGACACCAAAGCTGGCACAAACGCCCTCATGCAACCTTTCTCTGATTTTGAAATAATTCTATTTTATTTATTTATTTATTTATTTATTTATTTGCGGTACCGGGGATTGAACCCAGAGGGGTTCTACCTCTGAACTACACCCCCGGCCCTATTTTTTTATACTTTATTTTGAAACCGGTCTCACGAAGTTGCAGAGGGCCTCACTAAGTAGAAAGAGAGAGAGACAGGGAGAGAGAGAGAGAGAGAGAGAGAGCTGAGGCTGGCCGCGAACCCGGATCCTCTAGTCTCCGCCTCCCAAAGTACTGGGATTAAAAGCGTGCGCCACCACGCCCGGCATAATTCTATTTTTAACATAGAGAAATCTCCAGTCCTCAGGCCTGCCGCACCAGCCTGAGCCCATGAGCCCACACCTGCACGCGCTGCACTTGGGTCCTGAGCCCACTCTCACCCACTTATCCTCCTGGGCCCTGCCTCCCACCACACTCCCCAGGGCAGTTCTTCTTCCCACATCTGCTCAGCACGAGCTCTTAGGACTTACACAGAATCTGCGGGCGAAGTGCAAAATGAAAACGTGAGCCCCTTGTTCAACAATTATCAAGAATTCAAGATATTGAGAGCAGGGCATTAGACCCAACGCTGAGCCCTTCAGAGTGCGGGACCAGGAGTGCACAGGTCACAGGCCCATGAAACCCACCCTGAGCCCCCTGCCCTCCACATCCCATCCTCCCCATCCCCCCGGCCCCTGCATCGCGCCTTCCTTCTTCTTTAAATGGCTCCCACCAATTCCCAGGGCCTGTGCTGAATCCTGCACTGGAACTTTCCACCACAGTTCCATGTCAGGAAGAGCTCTCCACTGGCTCTCGACACCCCAGCACCCTCTTCATAGTTGATGGGGAACCTGGGTCACCATCTTCCTCTCTGACCCAAATCCCGTATCAGCCTAGATGACAACCAGGTCCGTGCCCACACAGCACCTTAGATCCAGAAATGATTCCGTGAGCACCAAGCACTTCCGCCCACCCTGCACCCCACCCAGGGCCACACTGGACCTGGGCACCCCTCACCGCTCTGTCTCTTGGCATCCCACTCCAGTGACCCCCTCCTCTGCTTCCAGGCCTCTCCTGCTCCCCTTCCTGAGGAGCCACACCCCAAATGGCTTATGAGAACTAAGTCCAGCTGGGCATCTACCAAGAGCCTGGCACTGACCAAGTGCTTTCACATTTTTTGGGGGGAGGGAGGGTAGTGGGGATTGAAGCCAGGGGCATTCTACCTCTGATCTACACCCCCAGGCTCATTTTGTTTTAATTTTGAAACAGGGTCTCACTATGGTGCTGAAGCTGGTCTCGAACCTGCAATCCTTCTTTCTCACTTCCAAAGTACTAGGATTAGAGGCATGTGCCACCACATCTGGCTTTACATCATCTTTCTAATCCTTCCATTAACCCAGTGAGACCGACATACTACTTCACCTCCACCTCCCTGGGAGGAAAATGAGGTCGAGAGAGAGGGAGAAGGTCAGTTGATCTTGGTGACCATGCCAGTAAGTGGCCCCAAGCTAGTGTTCACAAGCAGAACTATTTCTACTAGAATCTATGGAAAATACTCTCCAGATTGCTAATAAGTGCAAATAAAAAACAACAGCATATATTTTTTATTGGTGCACTGTAATCATACATCTTGTTGAAGTTCAGGGTGACAGAGGCACACATGCACACAGTACTCTTGAGCCCCAGTTCCCACTCCACTCCCTCCCCCTCTCCTCCTTCCCGTGCTCAGCACAGTGATTGGCTTTGATGTGTTGTGTATGCACATCATGTCCACTGAGGTTACAATAGTGTATTTTTTTCAAACCATCTGATTGACAAAGAGTAAAAAGAATAATAACACCCAGAACTAGTGACAATATCATAGTCAGGTACTCTGTTAGGAGAAGGAATGAAAACTGACACATTATTTCTAATACACAAAATATACAGAGAGCCTTGAGTGGTGAAGACCTTGATGCAAACAGACCACTTCTAAAAGACTATTTGAGCCAGGTGTGGTGATGCATGCCTATAATCCCAGTCAGTACTTGGGAGGCTGAGACAGGAGGATCATAGGTTCAAAGCCAGCCTCAGCAACTTAGGACATCGGCAAGTTAGAGAGGCCCTGATCCAAATAAAAAATAAAATAGGGCTGGAGGTGTAGCTCAGGAGTAGCATGCCTCTGGGTCCCATCCCTACCACCACAAAAAAAAAAAAAAAAACCTATTTGACAGAGACTCGGACAAGTGAGAAAAGATGCATCATAAGGAAAAATCAGTTCTTTCGACATCCATCTAATAGGATTGGTAAAAACTGTTACAGTAATTAACATTACTATTATAATTACCAGGTACTGTCAGCTAGAATAAAGTGCCAATACTTTGACATGATATCATTTAATCCTCACATCTTGGTGGGTTTTGCAAAAGAGGAGGATGTTGCCTAAGTCATTAAATGAGAAGCTCATTTGAGATCTGAAGAGAGGCAGTCCAACTCCAGAATTTCATCTGTTGAGAAAAATAATGTGGAACTATATTTATTGATACACAACAATGCCTATGATATATTATTGTCCACAATAAAGTATAAGTTACATTAGAACATAGTAGAATTTGATTCTAGATTTAATTCTTTAGGATGACGTGGGGCCTCTTTATTTATTTACTGTCTTCCCAGCTCCAAATCCACTCGTCTTCCCAGTGACCCTGGGACTGGAGCCCTCAACCACATTTTCCTGACTCTCTTTCTAGCTGGCTTCCCGCTATGGCTGGCCTCCTCTCAGACCACCATGATCCTCCAAAGAGAGAATAAGACTCCATTAAGAGTAAACTGGAAGCCGGGCATGGTGGTGCATGCCTGTAATCCTAGTACTTGGGAGGCTGAGACGAGGAGGATTGCAGGTTCAAGGCCAGCCTCAGCAATTTAGCAAGGCTCTCAACAACTTAGTGAGACCCTGTTTCAAAATAAAAAATAAAACAGGGCTGGGGGTGTAGCTCAGAGGTAGAATGCCCCTGGGTTCAATCCCCAGTACCAAAAAAAAGTAAACTAGAAATTAAAAAAAAAGAGTTGCTGCTTTCAATATATAACATAGTTATGAAACAATATCTGTAGCAGAATGTTTTCTGTTTTTGTCAAAGAGACAAAAATGAGAGAGATCTGAGATACCATTCCAACAATAATTGCATACTATCTGAAGTGCTGGCTATTTCTATCTAAAGGGAAAGGTATGACTAATAATAAATACCTAAAGTAACATTCCGGGAGCCTATCATCAGACCACAGGGAAAATGCCTGTTTCCATAAATTATTAACCAAGTCCCTTCCTTCTTACTTGTGAGACAACCCAGGGCCTTGTGACCCAGTGGGGCTGATATCTGCAAAATCCTAGCCCTGACCCTTGTTCCCTCTCTTCTCCTTCCTTGGACAGCTGAAGAAATCCTTTGACCCGTCTGTCACACAGCCAAGTCTTTATAGGGAACATTAACAGAAACGAGGAACTCTACTTCCTGTTGCCTTCGTCCACTAGCCGTCTCCTCCATAGTCTGAGTGCCTGAACACAGAACATGGTGCAGACACAGGTCACCGAGCTCCTAGGACAGAAACCTCCTGCTTGCTTCATTCATTCATTCATTCATTCATTCATATTCTCTCCCTCTCTCTCTCTCTCTCTCTCTCTCTCTCTCTCTTTCGTTAGCATACTTTACTATCTTTAACTGTGTCATCTGAAAAGCCCAACCCAGAGCCTGCTGTCATTACCACAGATAAGGAAAAACTAACAGGAAAGCTAAATAGCCCCCTTTGCATCTACTTATGTGAATTACAGAAATTCCTGGTAATGCCACAGACACCATGGCTGACATATCCCAAGCCTTTTGGGAGAACAGGCAGTGGCGCTCAATCCAGGGAGGCTAAGTCAAATGTCATGACGTGAAGTCAAGAGCTGTGTCACCCTGGGCACTCTACTAGGTCCCAGTTCTCCTATCTGTGGACAGGGACGTAATATATAAATACCCCTTGTTCTATCTTGGATGGCTGCTGCAGAGGGAGGGAGGATGCTTAAGAAGTAGTACAACAGCGCCAGGCGTGGTGGCGCACGCTTGTAATCCCAGTACTTTGGGAGGCGGAGACCTGAGGATCTGGGTTCGCGGCCAACCTCTCTCTCTCCCTGTCTTTCTCTCTCTCTACCTAGTGAGGCCCTCCGCAACTTCGTGAGACCCGGTTTCAAAATAAAGTATAAAAAA
>PVJS01050879.1:0-14158 GCA_004027185.1 Glis glis | reverse complement strand
CCGCGAACTCGGATCCTCCGGTCTCCGCCTCCCAAAGTACTGGGATTACAAGCGTGCGCCACCATGCCCGGCCGGGAAGCAGATTCTTTGTGTTTCACTAGCAACTAATTGGAGAGATGGAAGCCTTCCAAAAGGGTATTATAATGCTGAAATGTGAAACGTGAGAAATATTCCATCCAGGTAAGAAAGGCAGTTTATTACCCTAAGTTTGAACTGGGCAGTTACCCAACTTAAAAAGCCAAGTTCTTTATGTTTCCTGAGTAATTTTTATCTTTCGTACTACTTCCCACTCTCCAAGTGGAATGGAATCTCATTCTGTCGAGCTGAGAACGTCAGAAGACCAATTGCTTTAAAAGATGTTGAAAGAGGAAAAAGAGCTGATCATTTAGACAGTATTGTAATTATTTCCTCCATTTTTATTGTTTTTGTGGTGCTAGTGGTAGTCATTTTAATATTTGTCCAGTACTTTTATTTGATTAAAAACATGTTCAAAAAGACTATTTGATAAAAGCATGTTCAAAGTGAGATGTCAAATTCTAAGAAAAATAGTACTTGTATTCCAGCAATATTTTGGTAAGTAGATATTAGGCTTTTAGAGAATTTTCCCTGGTTATCTTTCAGTATACCAGGAAAAATGATCACTACACTTTACCATCTGGGTCCAAGTGACCCTCTTGTTTCATATATATTTTAATTCATTATATATTTCTTTAGGTCTATAAAGTAGACCTAAAGAAAAAGTGAAAATATTATTGAAGAAAAAGGAGTTCTTTTTGTGTGTGTGTGGTACTGGGGATTGAACCCAGGGGCATTCTACTGCCACACTACACCCTCCGCCCTACTTTATTTTTTTATTTTGAAACAGGGACTCACTAGGTTGATGAGAGCCTCAATACTTGCTGAGGCTGTCCTCAAACCTGTGATCCTCCTGTCTCAGCCTCCCAAGCACTGAGCTTAGAGGCGTGCACCACTACGCCCAGCTGAAAAAGGAGTTCAAAAAGCTATTGGATCTTAATGTCCACCACTAGATGAATGGATGAATAAATTGTGGATTATTCATACAACAGAACACTACTCAGCATAAAAAGGACTGAATTTTTTATAAACTCAACAACATGAATATATCTCAAAATAATTCTGCTGAGTGAATAAGAACAGACTCAAAAAAGACATTATGCATGACTCTTTGAATTATGTAAAATCCTTAGCAACTGAAAAGTAATCAATAGTGATGGAAAGCAGATACATGGTTGCCTGCAGCTGAGGGGAGGGGGGGAGATGGGTGGGAAGGGTTACCAAGAGGCAAATAAAACTTTTGCAGGTGGTGAATGTGTCCATTATCTTCATTGTGGTGAAGGTTTTGTAAGTGCATACATATATCAAAACTTATCAAATTGTACACTTTGTGTGTACAGTTTATTTTATGCCAGTTATATTGTGATAAGTTTAATTTTTTTAATGAAATTAGTCATGTAAAAAAAAAAGAAACCATTGTAATTCACCTTAGGTCACAGGACTAGGTCATGGAGGAATAAGGACTTAAAACCTCTGACACTAACGCCAGCAAGAGAAAAAGTGGATAATTCTGCCAAATGGATAGTCTTGCCAGTTAGAGTAGACTCCTTGACTGAGGAGGTTGCCTGGAGATTAGGGGAAGGCTATTCCAACAGGAGAGGCTTCTACTGGAGTATTACTAGTTTGTGTGATTTAATATGAGGGTCTATCTTACATTTTGACCAGTTTTTTCTATCAGCCCTCTAAAACTCATAATGATGAGCTTGATTCATCAAAGGAAGATAATTAAGAATGATTTCATCTGGCTTTTCTCAACCAGATTAAGAAAGTAAATCTTATCCCGGCATGGTGGCACACACTTGTAATCCAAGTACTTGGGAGGCTGAGACAGGAGGATCGCAGGTTCACAGCCAGCCTCAGCAACTTAGTGAGGCCCTCCACAACTTAGTGAGATCCTGTTTCAAAATAAAGAATAAAAATTAGGCCTGGGGGTATAGCTTGGAGGTAGACTGCCCCTAGGTTCAATCCCCAGTACCACAAAAAAAAAAAAAAGCAAATCTTGCCAGACAAGGTGGCACACATCTGTTATCTCAACTACTGGGAGACTGAGGCAGGAGGATCACAAGTTTGAAACCAACCTGGGCAATTTAGTGTGACCATATCTCAAAATAAAAAGAAACAAAAGGGTTGGGGATATAGTACAATGGTAGAGTGCCCCTAAATTCAATCCCCAGTACTGCAAAAATAAAAATAAATGTAAGTCAATCTTAAAGTATTAGGAACTAAATAAGGACTTGGAAAACCTTAGAAAATTCTGGGTACATTTTCATGTTCTCTTTTCTAAATAGGGGAACTCCTGGAAAAAGCAATGCACCATGACAATGATTCCTTAGACCAAGGGCTTTCAACTTCAGCATTATTGACAATTGGAGGTGGATCGTTCTCTGCTGTGGGAGGCAACCTGTCCACCACAGGATGTTCAGCAGCTCTCCTCTCTAACCACAAGAAGCCCGCAGCCTGCTCCTCCAAGCTATGACAACCAACTATGTCTCCAGACACTGTCAAATGTCCCTGGAGGTACAAATCACCCCTGATGGAGAGGTGCTGCATCAGATGCACTGTCATGTTGGACACAAAGTCAGAAAAGTGCTTGGTTGATATTATTAATACAAAAAGTATTATTAAATATTTAAATTAAATAAATTAAATAAATGTATTATTAATACAAAAAGAGTGTGTGCAAATCAGTAAAATGTACAGCTAGAAATAGTAACATAAAAACAATAATAATTTTTAGAACCCAAAAGGAGCCTACCACTGGTAAACAATTTGAAACTTAGTTTACTTCTAAGTTGGGACCTCTTCCCTGCTTAGTGTGTTGGGCAAACATTCTCAGATGTTATTGCCTGCAGTATACAGCATATCAGCCAGTAGTGTCAGCTGATCATTTCTCAGCTAATAAATGTCCAATAACACCGAATCTTTCCTTAGCCTTCAAACATCAAGAACCGTTGTCTTCAGTAGGGGTAGCTCAGTGATAGAGCACATGCCCAGCATGCTTGAGGCCCTGGTTCAACCCCCAGCATTAATAATAATAACAACAACAACAATAATAATAATAATAACCATCTCTTTAAATAATACTTATGCCCCATTACAAAGTGGCTACTTGTAATAAATTATATTAAAATTAGTACAGAAAAAAAGTGTACCACACTTGAAATTATCTTGTTTCTGTTAATCAAATGAAATTCAAGTTTCCATTAATTAAATGAGATCCCATCCTGATTTAACCCAGACTGCAAAACACCCAGAGCTAAAGAAAAGCTCAGTTATATAACTGTGAATTGAGAATAGGAGGGTTGTAATAATACTTTCTTTTTGTGATTACAATTTTCTATTTAAATCTAAAGCTTCCTTGTAGATATGAATACAATGTTGTATATACTGTAACCCATATTAAAACATTTGGGAGAGACTATGAGGGTATTAATAATGAATAAATTAACTAATTCATAATTCTCTTTTTGTGAAAATGATAGTAAATAGAAGTTTTAATCCTAAGAAAAATTCACTGCAAATGTTTGGAGAAGGCCATTAAATATAGATTCTTCAAAGTGACATTTGTATTCAGGGCCATTGATAAAAGATATATTGTATATGCAATAATTTCAGATCCTTCCACAATGCAGAGAAAGCATTTATTTGCATGCTAATGTATTCCAAACTGATAAGTAATTCCTCCCCTTCTTCTCCTGCTAAATACTCATCACAAAGCTTAGATTCAATGTCAAATAAATCTTTGAGAGCTAGTAGTCAAAGTCACTGCTTGGGAAGAGAAAAGCTTTATGCCTATAGCTGGGCCTGTGGACAAAGCCAAGGATTCAGCCAAGTCCTGAGGCTCACATTCCAGCTGTGCAGTCCTCTCCCTCTGTGACCTCAGACCAATGAGTAGACGGCCACATTCCTGTTCCTTCATCTATAAAAAATGACAAGGGAAGTTTGAGGTTGGAGATCTCAGTGTTCATACTCAAACTATAGATCACATTGTTATAATGAAAACCACAACATAGCCCAGTCCGACAAACCTAGAACACATGCCATAATATCATATCGTTTGTCACTGAAATTCTGCTTCTATTCCATCTGATACAGACACAAAGGTGATGTATTCTTTAACAGGCAAAATAAATCCCATTAGAGTATACTACTGGAATGTTTCATTCCCCACATTCACCCCCTTCAAAACAGAATGATCTTGTGGGAAGCATAAGAAAGAAGAAAAGAATTGTCTGAATATACAGAATGTGAGGCTCTTCTTTGGGAGTGAATAATTTCAGTTTTAATCAAGATCCCAAATCTACTTTTAATATTATCCTTCAAATCTTATTTATATTATGCACTCAGTTGAATAAAAGAAAATTATTTCTAGTCCTAGTTCTGTGAATAACTAGGTATGTGACCTTGGACAAATATGGCTAATTTATAGGAAATAATATTATATAAATATTATAAATTTACATCTAGGAGACTTTATAAAATATTGAGGGTAATTATAACATCAAGTACAACATCCTTTAGAAGATTTTTTGCATTTTTAATAACTTAGAAAAGTATTCCAAAATTATTAAGTGAATAGACAAAAAAAAGGAGTATAGATAAATACTGTATAACCTCAACTGCCAAAAAAACCATGACTAGTAGAAAATCTACCAAGATGTTAGCAACTATTGTCTTATTGATTATGGTTGAAATTTTCTTTTCAAATTTTTTTCTCTGTTAAATATTCTCAAGCACTCATATAGTATTTTATAATCAGAAAAATATTTATGAAATCAGTAAACAGTTTATAAAAGAAAGTGTATGACTCCCATGCAGAGTATTTTAGCCTCTATCTGTTAATTCTGAAAACAGTAGTGCCAATTTTATTCCTAAGAACACTCGCATTATTTTCAATGCCCACAGTTAGCAATCAAAGGATTAATTATATCCCATGCCTTCCAAAAATTGATTCTCAGGTATTGCTTATTTCCTCTGCTCATTATTGCAGTCAAGTGAGCCAGAGACCAGGGTTAGTGGCTGGCGGTGAAGAGATAATTGTCCTGGCCACAGACCAGCAGGCCTTCACTCTAGTGGGAGAAATGACAGTGGGAAGCAGTGACGCAGCTGGGAAATACCTTATTGATGGAGCCACAAAATAACTTCCTAAATGACCAGAAATCATGTCTAGCAAATCTCTCAGGAGATCTCTGTGGCTTGATTATCCAACCCCCTTCCTGCAAGAAACCACCCCCTCACACAGAGGACTCATAAACAGTCATTGGCAATTTAGTAGCAGCCAGAACTTCCCTCTTGCTCCAAAGAGCTCTCCAGTGCCTTTCTAAAATACACACAAAGCTCTTTCCTTAGTGCAACTAGCACTCATTTCTTCATTTATTCAATATTTATTGATCCCCAAGTATGTGCTAAGCCCAGGAGATAAAAATAGTTCCTCATTTCATTTAAAATGTGTAAGTTTAAGACAAGCAAATTTAATCCTTACTCTGACAAGTTGTATCTTGAAATTATAATTTGAAGTTTTCCTCTAGGTCTTCTGGAACTTTCATTTTAGAGTAAGGCAGATCTAGGCTTGAATCCTGATAGGAAAAAATATATATTAATGGTTTGACCTGGTGAGTTTACCAACCCTCTCTGAACCTGATTACTTACCTATAATGGAGTTAATAATATTGAAAACATTTAGAATCCCTAATGTGTAATTGTAATTCTCAATAAATATTTGCCTTTGTGGTTAGTAACATGTTTATTAACAAGTATAATAGTAGAGGTATAGTCTGAAAAAAGCATTACTACTTCAGATACATGGAGAAAAACAGAATAATCAATATATATAATCAGAAAAGTATGCCCCCAAGGAATTTTGATGGAGAATAACTCCTAGTTCCTCAGTTACTTAACTAAAATCATCCTAGTCTTTTAAATTTTATTTTATCTATTTCCAACAGAAGCATTAAATTCAGCAGAGAAGCCCCCCAAATAAATTGCTGACTGTAATGTAAGCTATCCTACTAAAAACCACCTCTCTCTCTCTCTCTCTGATCAATCCAAATTACAAGAATACAGAGAGGAAAAACTCACCTGCTATTAAAGTTTCACAAAAGTCAAAGCCAGGAGCTCCAGGTAAAAAACAACGAGATTCTCTCCTTAGGCCATCAAGGGAACAATGAAAAAGAGTTGCTTTGCATCCTCATTCCCTGTTTCCTGGATAGCAGGAGATAACAAAAGTGTTCCTGAGTGAAAATAGAAAAAGTTCTAAACAAGAAGCCCCTTCCTCCAATGTTGTTTCATGTTGCTGACGGTGAGTTGCAGAGGGATCTTGGGGATGTGGTCGGGAGTGGAAGGCAGCATGACATTTAGAGAGACTGTGGATTCCAGCCTAAAGGGTTCCTGTGTATGCCATTATCATTTCATTTAAAACATACAACATCTGCTGACCTGAGCACTTCAAGGATGAGGCTACATTAGTAGATAATCATCTAGGGATTTGGTCAAGGTCACATAGCAAGAAAGGGAAAGGCAGGGTTTGAAACCCAATTTCCTGATTTCTAGGCTGAAGTGGATTGCAGCTATCCCGTGCTACCGAACAGAGTCTTTACTAATGGCCTAAGCTCAGTATTTGGAAGAAATGTAAAAAATAAATTTGTTTGTATGGGTTACATTATTTGGTTATCTCATCCTGTAGCATGTGAAATGACAAATTTGTTTTGGTCGTATCCTTAGAATTAGTATAAACAATAGGTGTCAACAGAGTACCACAAGGAAATGCACAAAAAAAAATATGTGGGTGCTAATTATTGAAAGAATACCTTAGAAGGTAAGTAAATCAAGATTACCCTTACTAGAGAAATGAGCAAATAGAGGAAAAACAGGGTTTACTATGTCTATTTTTCTTCTGAACCTCAACAAGATTGTTTTGCTTTCCATAAATTTTCTCCCATGAATCTCTTTGATAGATTAATTAAAATGTGTGAAACCCACTGTTTGCTGAGGGTTAGGGGGAACAGCGTTTTACCTGCTCTTTTCAAGAGAGGAAGGGGTCTAGAGCAAGGAAACATCAGTCAAGATTCTGAAAAGACTTCTTCATAGGCACCTGCAAACAGTTTCCGGAGTAGCAAGCCCCGACTCTTCCTTACCTCTACATCCTTCCTTTCCTGGTAGATTTACTTACTTCTGACTTGATCCCCACCTGCAAACTGCATCCCTTATCCCCCATCTCTAAGATCAATCCTGACATATGGTAGAAAAGATGAACTAATGCCAGCTTTTTTTCTAGCATTCATCATACTGACACCTGCTTCTAGTCAGCACTTTAACTTGTGTCCCAATCTCTAATTAGGATATTGGCGATCTCAAAGGACAGACACTATATCTTATTTTCCTTTGTACCCCCAGAACTTAGTATCTTAGTGGTACACACAGTAGTCAAAAATTGTTTGCACACCGATTGACTGATTGAATGAAGCCTTTATCTTTTTGGTAAAATTCAGACACCACCCATTTGGTAATTCGTTCCTTATTCTGACCCCTTTGTTTAATTTCTTCCTTTTCTTTCCTTCTAGGACTTGGGGCCCTTTCTTACCCCTGGAAATTCATTTCCCAGACTTTTATTCTTCCCCTGGAGCATCCTACTTAGAAATTTTGACACTGATACAATTTGCTTCACTTCGGCCTCTAAATATCATCTCCCCCTGGCTTTATAACAGTCCTTTTGGGGTACTGACTTGCCCCATAACACTGCATCGCCCTGGTGGGACCTCTTGAGGCTGTGCCTGCCTAGACTGTCACTTTGATAAGTATAATGTGTGTTACTAAGTGTCTCCTGTTTATCAATTGTTTCAGTGGTGCATGGATTGCTTATCTTTATAAAAAGTGGTGCATGGGTTGCTTATCTTTTCCTCTATTACTTATCTATATATATGGAAAAGACTCATTCCATTGTCTACAAATCTGTAATTATCCAAATAACATTAGGCATTAGGGTTCCCCAAGGTAATCTGTCAAATATAAAAGAAGGTAGGTGAAATAAATTTTATTCAGCCAAACAATAATTAAGCTACCTCAAAACTCTTTATTTTCTTAAATAAAGTAGTAGTTTTTATAATTTGTATTTTTTGGTTTTGTCTGACTAAGTTAAATAACTGTCTCTGTCTTCTATGTTTCTTTCCTATTTAAATAATTCAGTTAGCATATTATTTCATATTGAAAGTTCTTATCTTATTTTTATTTCCCAGAGAGCTGAACAACCTAATGGGCTTAAGCAAGTCATAGTCTGGGGAATTTCTTTATTTTAATTCACCAATGGTTCAATTCATCAAAGAATCTGGAGACCCAAGTGTTTTGGCTATGATCATTAGAACCTCATCCTCAAGACAACTTCCCAACAACAAAACAACTTAGCTAAGTCAACCTGCTAAATCTCATGGTCAACAAACAAAAACCATGACACTTATCAGGGTCCCCTCAAATCTGGGAAAATCAGAAGAGCTTATCTTGACAAAATAATTGACAATACTTTCATCAGTGTTTTCAAAATTCTTTCAGTGTCACTAACCAACAAATTGTTTTAAGAGCCTTTTCACTTGCTGATAGATAACGCATGGTTTCAAAGATAAGTCATTGGGTGTCAAGGTGAGACAGGGTAATAATTCCATTTTATCTACCTCAGAGCTTTTAAACCTTAAACCAGTTATTTGGAAAATCTGCCTAATCTTACTCAAAGGTCCACATTAGCAGAAGGATCAAGAGGTCATGTTTGTGCATGTAACACCACATCCTGCCTACAGCAATGGCCAAACAGAGAATTCCTCAGAGGAAAGAGTGATGCTCATTTCATAACATTTCTTGTTAGCAGTGAGATGAAACACTCAAGTGCAAATATGTTCTTCTAATATTTTTGCCACATGAGAAAATTTCACCACATGAGATGAAATAAAGATCAAATTTCTCCTCTTTAACTTCAAAATCTAAGAGGGTCACAGGATATTACAACTGAGTGATTTTTAGTTTTAAAAAACCTTGATTTAAAGTCCAAGGAAAGGAAACTATTAAGTTTATATGCAATTATGACTGAATGTGTTAATTATAACAACACTGATCTCTATAGCTGATTTATATAAAAAGCCACAAGAGGAGAAATATGGATGTTATGGACTGAACATGTCCTCTCAAAGTTCACATTTTGGGACTTTGGAAGTTCCAAGCTTTGTGGAAATTCACATTGGAAGCCCTGACCTCCAATGAGAGGTATTTGGAGGTGAAGCCTTTGGGAGATTACTAGGTTTAGATGAAGTTATGAGGGTGAGCCCTGAATGATAGTATTAGTGTTCTTCCAAAAAGAAGAAGAGACCAGAACTCACTCTATCTCTGCCTTGCGAGGACACAGAGAGAAGGCAGCCGTCTGTAAGACATGATCCAGCCATGCAGCCACCCTGATCTCAGACTTCCACCTACCAGAACTGTGATAAATCTCTATTGTTTAAGTCACCCAGTCTAAGGTATTTTGTTCTGGCATCTCAAGTTAAGACAATGCATATAGTTCAATAGTTACTTGATTGCTTTTACTTGCCAGAAGGCTTCCTTCTGATGTAGATAGTACCTTTTTCTCAGATATAAAGGAGAGAAATGCCCCTTCTGCCTTTTGTCTGTGAATGTGAAGCATCCACCCACCACAGGCCTGGATTTGGGGGGATATTCTGAAACAATTAGTTATGGCTGCCTATGACTCACAAAGCACAGGAAATAAACAACCACAATCTAGAATGCTTTGCCCCTGTACGGATTTTCCAACCGTATTTTTTTGTATTCTAAATACCTTCCTATTGGTCATTCAGAGTAGCAAGATGTTTTAACTAACCTAGTGATTGATCCTTGGCCTTTACCCTTAGAAACGGAGCTAATGTGTGCTCTGGCTTCCTGTGTGCAGTCATGGAAGTAAGTCAGAGGCAACTCCCTAACAAGTAGCTGATGGTCCTTCTCCAAAGAAAATGGTTTAAAGTGTTGAGCAAACAAATGACACCAATATCTCTCAACCTTTACAGGAACAGGAAATGACTGAGTACCCAGCTGGTTCTCTAAAGAGAGAGGCAAAATGTAAGGTCAGGGACTTGACTTTTTGACTTTTCGTGTCTCCCACCCCTTTCCCTCATTGTTCCAAAAGAAAATCCTGTTGGAACTGGGAGAACTAATGAGGACAAGATCAGAGATGATTAAAAGACTGGACTTCATTAACAGAATGGACTTTTGAAAAGATAGTAAAAGTACTGGTTTAATGAAAGCAGAATAGTCATATGTATTGAGAGGAAGAATATAAATGAAAAAGAGAAAACATTATGCATAAAAATGGAAAGATGAAAAAAGATGAAGTTTATTGCTAATAATAGTTAAGTGAGTGTATGCCGCTATGTGCCATACAGGTGCTACCACTTTAAATCCATCTACCTGGAGAGGTAGAAGCTTAAATGTGCATGCTCCAAAGTTCATGTGCTGCCAATGTGATAGCATTAGGAGGAGGGGGCTTTAAAGAGGTGATTTAGGTCAGGATCTCCCCCTTGTGAATGGAATTAGGCACCCTTACAAAAGGGCTTCATGGAGGGAATTCATCTTTCTCTTGACCTTCTGTCTTCCATCATGTGAGAACACAGTAAGAAGACCCTCATCATGTGCCGCACTTTGACCTTGGACTTCTCAGCCTCCAGAACTGTACATTAATAAATTATACAGTCAGTCTCTGGTATTCTGTGATAGTGGCACAAGTGGCCTGAAATGGTAGGTATTATTATTGGCTCCATTTTATAAATGAGGAAACAGAGACACACAGAGGTAATTTATCCACATAGCTGGTAGTTAGTGTAGCTAGGGTTCAAACTCAAGCTGTCTGAATGCAGAACCCACTTCTTGATTCACAGCACCATATTGCATCTCAGAGTTACTTTTTTTTAACTAATAAGCTGTATGACAGTACCCATCTACCCAAATTTTCTGCATACAATGCACAGCCATACCTTCTTTGTTTTCAGTTTTGCTTAAGTTTAAACAGGATAGGACATTGTTCTAATGAGGCAGTGTAGAGTAATGGTCAAGATGATTGTAAACTCAAGGTCCAATTTCTAGGTCTGTTCCTTGCTATCTGTATGATTTGGGGAAAGTTAACATAATCTCTCTGTGACTCATCTTCCTGCATTGTAAAATGAAGATGTCAGTAATTCCTATATCATGAGATTGTAATAAGGATTGGGTTGCTATTGGTAAAGTGGTTAAAATAGTGTCTAGTACATAATAAGTATTAAATAAGTATAAAAGTATTAAAATGTTGTCTTATAATTTTTATATCTGCATACATAAAGGCAAAAAGTGTTTAAACTTCAGTATGGATTAACTATTTGTTGCTTTACAAACAATGTTGACTTTCTAGATAGCCTATATTTGCCCTTTACTAATTTTTTAATCAGAAATGTAATGTAGGGGAAGGGGGGGAGAAGGAGAATCAATGAAGGAATCACTTCCATTGACATTATATACATATGCAGAATGCCAATGTCAATCTCAGTATCCTGTCTGGAAAAGAGGAAGAGTGGGGAGGGAGTCGGGGGCAAGCCCACCAAATGCCGTGTGCATGCATGTCACTATCACTATGAACTACATTATGATGTGAGACTATAATACACCAATAAAGGTATTAAAATTTACAAAAATAAATGTAATGTAGAGAAGCCAAACTTATCCTGAAAAGATCACCATTCTGTGAAAGAACTCCCTGGTACTCAGTCTTTTTTCCTTTCCTCCAGCAGCACTTTCTTCTTGGTTGCCTCTGTTCTCAGGTTGGTTCTGCTATGTGGTGATTCCTAGCACCTACAGGCCTCCCTCAGCATCCTACAGCTAAGAATCCCATTTAAAAATATTCTTATTACCTACATGTCCAAACACCTCCCCAAACTGATCCCCATGGGCCTGAATTGGATCCCATGATCCCGGAACCATCATGACAATCAGGAGAAACAATGTGCTGATTGGCCAGGCTCTGGTCACCCAGCGGAGGAGAGGGAGAGCTGGCCTCACCTATAGCACATGAACTGAGAGTGAGAGGAAAAAATACATCTTCAGAATCATGAAGGTGCTGTTCTGAGAAGAAGGGCAACTAAAGCTAAAGAAACAAAACAATACATCTCTACCACATAACCAATAAGAATTTTGTACTACACACACACACACACACACACACAATATTGCACTGGGAGATAGAAAACTTTTGTTCTCATATTTTGAAAAACAATGGCAATTTTTTGTGTGCGGTGTTAGGGATTAAGCCGAGGGGCATTCTACCTTAGAGATCCACCTCTAGCCCTATTTTATTTTTTTATTTTGAAACAGGGTTTCACTAAGTTGCTGACAGCCTCACTAGGTTGCAGAGGCTGGCTTTGAACCTGCCATCTTCCTGTCTCAGTCTCCCAAGTACTGGGATGACAGGCACCATGCTCCATTTAACAGTGACAAATTCTTCTCCCAAGGTTAAAACAACTCTGATGACTGTTCCTATGGAGTTTTTTATTTTTCCTGTTAAAAATCCTTTCATTAACAGAATTTTTTTAAATATATGGGGCTTTTATGTTTTTTTTGTCTTTTATTGACCACTTGCAAATCTCACTGGGAAAGCCCATCAATTTTGTTACTTTTAGTTCTCTTTATAATAAAGACAAATGAAAGAATGAACAAACGCCCAAGGAAAAGGAGAATGACTGCCTGACTTGAAAGTTTAGGAAAATCATGTTTTATTTATTTTTTATTTTTTAATTTTTTCTTGATGATTTCTGGAAAAGAACTCCTGGGATTTATATTACTTTCCAATCTTTTTCTCCCCAGAGTAGGATCGTAGCTCATTTTATCCTTTTATATTTTCTTTACATTAATGCCCTTCTTTCCACTTAAATGAGCACATTAAGTACATTCAGAGAGACTAAAATTAGGAGAGACTAAAATTAGGATGAATAGAGAAATTTTAATGCCGAAATTCATACTGAAGAAATGTTGCTCTTTTGTTATCTCCATAAAATCTCAAAGAATAATGACTAAAAGCCAGTTTTAGTTTCATTTCACAAAATCTTAGTACAGTTAAACCAAAGCCCAAGACAGAAGTGGAATTTGGAAACTCCCTATATTCTATTACTGTGGTTAATGTTGTCATACAGACTTATCTAGGAATATTTTTGTGCTCCTATAAAGTACCAATCATCATGTTTTAAAATGTTTAACTTTTACGTTTTTTTACTTCATCCTTTTCCTAATTCGCAAGAACGAGTTTCCAAAAGAGTTATTTTCGATAGAATTAGACACTGGCCTTACGTCAAAAAATGTAGGTCATTTTATAGACTGTGGTGAATTCACAGGACAAAACCGATATGACAAATTAGCTTTGTGCAACTTTGATCTTAAAGGCCAGGGAGTGTACAAAAAAGTGCCTGCTCACATTTCCCTGGGTACCACTGAGCATGCGCACCCCCACCCCACCTTCCTCTGACTTCCTTCACATCTTACTCTCAAGTGAGGTGTCAGAATCGTTAGGCTCAGAGATGTCAGTACCCTGCATCTGGTGTGTGTGCATTGCCATCCCTGCCATGCAGGCGTCATTCCCCAAGCGGGGCATAATAAACTGGTGCTTCTATGAATAAAGAAAAAAATTAATATAAAAGTTTCCCAAACCTTATGTAATTCTGTGAGTGATTTAACTAAGCCCAACTTCCAAGTTCAAATCTTGGAGAGAAAAAAAAAGTCTCAGCCAGGCCTGGTGGTGCATGCCTATAATCCCAGTACTTGGGAGGCTGAGACAGGAGGATCACAGGTTTCAGACCAGTCTCAGCAACTTAGTGAGACTCTCAGCAACCTAGAGAGACCCTGTTCCCTGTCGTTTTTTGTTTGTTTGTTTTTGCAGTACTGGGGATTGAGCCCCGGGGTATTCTACCTCGGAGCTACACCCCCAGCCCTATTTTTTTATTCTTTATTTTGAAACAGGGTCTCACTAAATTGTGGAGGACCTCACTAAGTAGCTGAGGCTGGCCATGAACCTGAGATCCTCCTGTCTCAGCCTCCCAAG
>PVJS01050878.1:0-14159 GCA_004027185.1 Glis glis | reverse complement strand
GTTAGACATTCGCTGTCCTTGTACATTCTATATTGGAAGATGTTTTCCCTAACTTTCCAGACTGTTACAGTAATAGTAACCACAATAACCATTAGTCTATAGAAGGCCATCTTGACCTCAGTCAGGAGGGTCCCAAGTAAGGACGTTTTGTTTTCCCAACACATGTTTGAGTCAGGGGGTTTTTACCAAGGACATCCTGTTATTTCAGCAAAGGCCTGAGTCAGACTTGCAAGCAATTTTGCTTTAACTGTTTAAGTGCCTTTACAGTCTTACTAAATTGCTGAGGCTGGCCCCAAACATGTAATTCTCATGTCTCAGCCTCCCAAGTACTAGGATGACGACAGGTGTGGGCCACCATGCCCGCCTAAGCCCTCCCGAATCTTTCAAATGGGCTCAGCTAGCCCTGTGTGTAGTCGGGATCCAGGTGGGAGCTGCCCGGGCAGTGGGGCGTCTAACTTTTGAGCGTGTGGGTGGAGCCACAGTGAAGAAATGGCAGGCAGGGAGGCGCTGAGGAAGGTTCCAGGAGGCAGAGCTCCCTGGGGATGGCCAAGTGATCTAAGCGTCCCTTGGGATGAATATGCCAGCAGTCCCTGAGGTCCTGAGCCCAGACCCTCATGGCTGGAGGAGCACAGGGCTTGCTCCGGCACCTGTGACGATGAAGTCCCCAGTCCGGGGTTGGGTCAGACCAATGGTCGCTCAAATTCAGGGGACTGCGCCTTTAAGCTGGGACGTGTACGACAGCACACGAGGGACCTGAGCTCCCCACAACCTCCTGCGGCCTTCACCTGGGATCCGAGCACAGCAGAGGGGTGCTGAGATGGCCCTCTGTGCCAACTCCCACTCCGGGGACAGGAATGCCACCGTGGTCTGCAGGGCACAGCGGCACTTCTGGGGCTCAGACAGCTGTGTGCCCACTCGAACTCACACCGCGGCGGGTCAGTGGGACTTCTACCCCCACCCGAGGCTACTTCCCAAGTTCCTGAAAGGAAATACAGGGTCCTTTTTGGTGACAGAAAAGTCAGATAAGCATCTCAATGGAAAGACGAGGGCCTACATGACAGGAGGGCTAGAGGAAGCCATGTGCGCCCCCAAATGCAAACCAAAAGCAACACTGTGGCCCGAGGGGCTACAAAGCTGAGTGCCACCATCAAGCCCCAGGAAGATGTTGTGACAATTGTGACCATGTCTCCACTCCACCCCGTGGACTGGCCAGTGTGAAAAAGGGCCAGCTCTCAGCAACAGCAATGGCACCCCGCGAACCTAGCCGGTGGGGGCTCTGTGGACAGCTCCGGTCTCCCTGCTACAGAAAATCGCTTCAGTCCAGGTGCCTGGTCTGCAGTTGCCAATGTGAAGAGCGGGCCGTGCTCCACCTGACCAGTGGAAAATACCAGAAACCGTGTGCTTGCACGGACCGGAGAGAAGTTGACTGCCACTGCCTGGCCTCTGGGGCTGCTGGCCTGCCAGCTCCTCCCACAGCCCCGGGCCTCGCCCCATCCCACGGGCCACCCCCAGCCAATGCCCTGCGCCTGGGTAGACTCTCCTCCACTTACGGTGGGCTCCGTCACGATCAACCTATCATAAGTAGAGAACATCGTAAGTCAAAAACGCACTTAATACATCTCACCTAGGGAACATCCGGCTTGGCGACACTGCCCACTGCAGTTTTGATTGCTTCCCCCTCCCGCCCGGTGATCACCGAGCTGACCAGGAGCCCCAGCCCTCCACCCCCGCCCAGCATGGCCAGACACGACCTTACTGCATAGAGCTAGCCTGGGAAAAGATCAAGATTCAGCCAGGCACGGTGCCACACGCCTGTCATCCCAGCACTCGGGAGGCTGAGACAGGAGGATCACAGGTTCAAGGCCAGCCTCAGCAATTTAGCAAGACCCTCAGCAACTTAGTGAGAATCTGTTTCAAAATAAAAAGGGCGGTGGGAGGGTACCTCAGAGGTAGAATGCCTCTGTGTTTAATCCCCAGTACCAAAAAAAAGTGTTATTTTTTCAGGACGTTTTTAGAGGAAGACGCACGGGCCCCTTGTTAACTGGTCTCTACGTATCCCAGCCGAGAAGATCTCATGGAACACATCTGAATTTGGGGCCAGCTTTGGAGGGACCGAGCCACTCTGCTTTATCACCCCGGCATGAAGAGGAGGTGGCAGATGGGCTGTGGCCTGCAGAGTATTTCCATCTCTTTGCAAGATCTTTCTCTGTCGTCTCTGTCTCTGTCTGTCTGTCTGTCTCTCTCTCTCTCTCTCTTTGCCTGTATTTGCCGTGACCGGCCAGAGCCCGCAGCCTGAAGGCCGCTCCTCGGAGCCTCCCTTCTCACCGTTCCTTGGAGGGAAACAGCAACCTTCCCACATTACACTTTAGTTACAGACCCTGGTACTTAATTTCGGGTTGCTGTTCATTACTTTGCATAAACTTGTTTTCCTTGTTCAGTTGCTGTGTTTTTCTATCTGTGAGAAATTGGCTGTCTTGGCGAGGGATAGAACGCACGGTAATTTCTTCATTAAAATTAATGAAAATATCTCTTCACTTAATGGCTTTTCATTTAGGGGCAGGGTTTTCAGGAATTAATGGAAGTCGCGAGTGAGGAGGTGTATGCCCTTGGCCTGTGGCGCGTCACCTCCTTGCACTTCATGGAGACCTAGTGCTCCGCGGGCAGCTGCCTCCCGGGAGGCGGCGCTGTCTCCTGAGGTCATGAGGATGCCGGTCATCCTTCCTCACCGCCGCACCCATGGGTGTCCAGGATAGAGGTAAGCAGGGCCCAGGGAGGTATGGCAGAATCTGGCCTGAGGGGCAGGATGGGAAGGTTTCTCTCTGGAACATTCCCCCCAGGGGTCTGCAAGGTGGTGGCTACATTTCTATCACCCTCTGCAGGAGGCTGGGCCCATGGCCTCTCCTGTACACAGGCCACCACATACCTGTCCTTCCATGTCCCCAACCCCCAGCGGGGCATCCGCACTGTCCCTCCAGGTCAGGGGCCCCTGCCTGCCTGGGGATGGGAGACCCCAGAGGCCGTGTATCCCAAAACAGCCGGTGTTGACACCGAGCCCCGGCGGCCGGCTGTGAGTGGAGGCCCAGGGCAGGCTGGACGCTGGGCTAGAAGGGCAAAGGCCCTGCGCTGGAGCTGGCACTCAGGTGCGCGTCCCTGAGGAGTGTGGACGCCGGGAACTGGAACAGGCCGGGTGGAGCAGAGAGCCCACTCAGATACTACACAGCCTTAGTGTAGGGCTGAGACGGTGTTGGGGAGCCACGGAATGTTCTTGAGGACCCCTTCACCCTGGCTCAGGAGGCCAGAGCTCCCTGCCCGGCCCCTGGCACTGCGGCAGCACCCCTAGGGACTGGGATGGGGGCGTGTCCTGGGTGCCTCTGTGTGTTCTGTGCGTGTATGTGTGGGTGTGTGCCTCTGTGTATATAGGTGTGTGTGTACCTGTGTATGAATGTATGGGTGTGTGACTGTGTGTACCTGTGTGTATAGGTATGTGTCTGTGTGTGCATGGGCGTGTGCCTGTGCGCACCTGTGTCTGTGTGTGCATGGGCGTGTGACTGTGCGTACCTGTGTCTGTGTGTGCATGGGTGTGTGCCTGTGCGTGTGCCCGGGCCTGCCTCTTGCCTCCTGCAGTTGCGGCTGGGCCAGGAGCCTCCTCCGGCTCCATTTGCATGACAGGTGTTGGCAGTTTATCTAACTGCGATAATGAAGAGGATGGGGTGCTAATTCCTTCTCACTTTATTGAATCCACCAATCCTTCGCAGCCTCGGGCCCTGAGCGGGGGTGATTAAAAGACTCTTCAGCACGCTGGTTATTGCCAATTAACAGACTGCACTATAAACAATTAATAAAGCGGCAGCGGGAGGTGAGAGGGAGGGACCGGTCCCAGTCTGGGCCATACCCACCCCCCCCAGCTCCCCGGCTGGCCCTGCCCTGGGGACACGCGGAGGGGGGTGCCTGTGAGTGGCACAGGTGCCAGGAAGGCGCACGCAGGTGGGGGCCCAGCTGCAGACCTGGGGGAGGCGGCCTGCACGCGCTGATGCCAGCGAGGATGCAGCCTGGACACCCGCACGTGCCCTTTGAACTGTGTGTCCCTGCCCTGCTCCCCCGCCTCCCCCGACAGTGGCCCAGCCTGGTCTCCCCACCCACCTAAGGCTCAGGAGTCTTCGCCAGTCACTGCACCTCGTAGGGTGAGCCACGTGCCTCTGTCTCCTTGCTGGGCTGCCCACCCCACCCACCACGGGCCCTGGAACTCTCCTCCCCTGGATGAAATGTCCACACTGCCCGGAGCAGCACTGCCTGTCCAGGGCACGTTCAGGGGTTGCAGTGTGAGCTTCCGAAAAGAGTACCACCCTAGCCAGGTGCATCGGCACAGCCTGGAATCCCAGTACTTAGGCTGAGACAGGAGGATCACAGGTTCGAGGCCAGCCTCAGCAACTTAGCAAGACCCTCAGCAATTTAGTGAGACCTTGTTGCAAAATAAAGAATAAAGAGGGCTGTGGGAGTGGCTCAAAGTTAGAACGCCCCTGGGTTCAATCCCCAGTACCAAAATAAAAAAAGCACCACCCTGCCCCAATAGTGCCCCAAGTCACACAGCCGATCTCCTGACAGCCGGTCTCCTGACAGCCGGTCTCCTCGAGGCGATCGAGTGGGATGTGAGGTGTAGCCGGGGAGACGCTCACCCCTGGACAGCTCAGGAGCAGCGGCGGGCCTGCGCCTGACCCCAGCCCCAGCTCCAAAGGCCACATGTGCTCAAGCCGGGGGTCCCGGACCTCGTTCCATGAAAAGCCAGCCAGCGCGCCCGAGCCGTGCCACTGCAGTCGATGGCACCATTGGCACTGCTGAAGGACCATGAGGCAGCCACGGGCACGAGGCAAATGAGTGGCCAGGCGTGGTGGCACTTGCCTGTCATCCCAGTACTTGGGAGGCTCAGACAGGAGGATCGCAGGTTCGAGGCCAGCTTTAGCAACTTCAGGAGATCCTCAGCAACTTAGTGAGACCCCGTTTCAAAATAAAAAATAAAAAGGGCTGGGAGTGTAGCTCTGAGGTAGAACGCCCCTGAGTTCAATCCCCACTACAAAAGGAAGGAAGGAAGGAAGGAAAGAAGGAAGGAAGGAAGGAAGGAAGGAAGGAAGGAAGGAAGGAAGGAAGGAAGGAATTAAGGCAGGCAGGCAGGCAGGCGGGCAGGACTGGGGAATTGTCTTTCCTTACCCCTCTGCAGCCAGCCAGTGTTTGCGGCGCCTCTGCTAAAGGTGGCTTATTCTTCAGTTTAGGACACAGCTATCTCTGCAGACGTCCCCGGAGGAGAGGAAGCGCTGTGCTGGGAGTTGCCAAGGGTGTCCCGAGTCCCCTGGGAAGGGGGGCACATGGAGGACTGTGTCCACAGAGCAGGGAAGGGTCTCGCAAGGGGATGCCCGGGGCGGGCCAAGCCGATCCAGGTTCCAGGCCGCAGGACTGCTGGGAAAGGCAGAGCCGCTCCGGAAACCCACTGACGGGCAATCGGCCCTGCCCCCTCCCCACTCAGCGTCCTCGGGATGCCTTGTCCAGCAAAACAGGCGGCAGAAGCAGAGCTGCACTGTCACATAAACAGCAGGGCCGCTGCCCGGGGCCATTGCTGACGTGGGGTCAGGGGGCAGGCCCGCGCCTCCCCTGTGCTTATTTTCTTCTTCTTTTCTTCCTCCTCCTCCTCCTCCTCCTCCTCCTCCTCCTCCTCCTCCTCCTCTTCTTCTTCTCCTCCTCTTCCTCCTCTTCCTCTTCCTCCTCCTCCTCCTCCTCCTCCTCCTCCTTCTTCTTCTTTTTGGTTCTGGTGATTGAACCCAGGGGCATTCTACCCCTAAGCTACTCCTCCAGCCCTTTTTATCCTTTATTTAGAAACAGAGTCTCGCTAAGTTGCTGAGGACTTTGCTAAGTTGCTGAGGCTGGCCTTGAACCTGCGATCCTCCTGTTCCGGCCTCCCAAGTGCTGGGATGACAGGCATGCGCCACCAGCTCGGCTTCCATGGTACATGTGAGCAGCAAGCCAAAGTCAAAGGTGTCCCTGTCACCCACGGGAAGTGCAGAGAGCGTCAACCCTATTATAACTGCAGTAGAAACCTGAGCTATCGCTCTGCTCAGCCCTACTTCAAAACCGTGGCGGTTTTATTAGCCCCACTGTTCAATCTTACTATTACTACATTCATAAAGAAGCACGTATATTACTCCATCACAATTTTTTCTCAATATTTTGATAACTGCGTTTTAATGTAATTGGTTTCCTTCGGAGCTTATCAATTTGGTATTGTGGGATTAAAAGGGTTATTCTGAGAAGGGTCCACAGACTTCCCCAGACGTCAGAAGGGTCCTGGGCACAGTGATGGCAAGGAGCCCATTGTAGAATGTCGCCTCTGTGCAGAGAGGGCCTGCCAGGAGCTCCAGGAACACTGGGCGAAGGCAGGCGTGGGGAGGAGGAACGTGGGGAGGAGCGTGGGGAGGAGCGTGGGGAGGAGCGTGGGGAGGAGGGAGCCAGCACAGAATGAACACGCTCTGGAGAGAGCAGGGCCGCAGTGGCTGTCCTGGATCTGAGTCCCGCTCTCCCATGCTGCAGTGGAGCTCCGGGTGCCTTGGGGACCTCCCAGGACCTCGGTTTCCTCATCTGTAAGATGGTCACAGTCACGCCTGCTTCCTGTGGTGGCTGTGAAGATAAAACTGCATTTACTGAGCCTTGTGACCAATCAGCAAATGACAACAGACCCTGGCCAATGCCCTGGCTCCCTGGTTCTGGCCCCTGAGCCAGGAAGCCAAAGGCACCCGCAGAGCCCCCACCCCCACCCCGGCAGGTACCCGGGAATTCCAGGTGGCCCAGGCAGCCCGGGCTGGACCACGCAGTGTCTGGAGGGGGGCTCCGGGCACCTGACTGCACGGCCTTCTTTGTAGGGGGTAGAGGTGGACTCCTAATCCTGCCTCTGGAAGGAGGCAGCTTCCGGGACCCTAATGCACGAGGCTGGAGCATCAGTGGGAATGGGGATGGCAGGAAGTCCCTGGGAAGGGGGACTGAACGGCCTGGGCACTCCCACCCCACTGGCCACGGTCCCTTCCAGCCCTGCAGCCCACAGCCAGAGTCTGTGCCTACCCCAGGCGCTCCGAGGCCATTCCCCACCCCGCCTCTCAGCAGTGGCTTCCCTGTCCCTCCACTCCCCTTCCCCACCCCGCGCGTCTGGCCCAAGGACCTGCCCATAGCCCATCACCACACACTCAGAAACAACACCCAGGGCAGGTGTGGTAGCGCACGCCTGTCATCCCAGTACTTGGGAGGCTGAGACAGGAGGATCGCAGGTTTGAGGCCAGCCTCAGCAACTTAGCAAGACCCTGTTTCTAAATAAAAAATAAATAGGGCTGGGGGTGTAGCTTGGAGGTAGAGCACCCCTGGGTTCCATCCCCAGCACCAAAACCAAACAAACGGATAGCCAAAAAAAGCCAATCACCTCCACTTCCCTCCCATTGATTCAGGTCCAGCCTGCGTCCTGCCAGGAGTGTGGATGGTGGAGGGCCTGGCTGTGGAGTCTACGTCCTCACCTGCAGACACAACGCGGCATCCTGGGCTGGTGTGGGGTCAGAAGCGGTGTCCCTGCGTTCCTAGGTGGGACAGGTACCTGAGACCACGGCTCTGAGATGCCCGGGGCCCTCCCAGCTCTGCCAGGGTTTCCTGCAGGCCGGGAGACAGGCCTGTCATTCCCGGGTGGGGTCTTCCGTCAGCCAGGGAACACCTGCTGTGCCTCAAGGGGATGCAGCCCAAGTGCAGCTTCCCAGGCACAGGCCCCTCCCACCATCCTTTGAGGGAGGCGAGGCTGACGTTATTGCACCCATTTGACAGAGGGCAAAATCGAGGCTCCAGGAGGCCAGGGGACATAGCCCCAGGTCTTCTCATTGTGCGCCGGTGTCCTTCACACTGGCCTGAGCAGTAGGATGTGGTGTCCACCTTGACAGGTGCACATCGGTTCTGAAGCTCCGTTGGGCCGGTGTCAGTGCCCAGCACAGGGCTGTGAGGATTTGGGGGCTCGTCAGAGATGCCAGCCTTCACTTATCCAGCCTCTACCCCTCGCCAGACAAGTGACTGACTCATCAGTCCCCACAGATCAAGGAAGAGGCACGGTCATCCCATGCAGAGATGAGGAAACTGAGTCTGGGTCCAGCCTGGTCTGCGCCACCTGGAAGTGTGTGTGCCACAGCCCCTGGGGGAGGAGGGGGCAAGGATGGAGGAGGGCACGCAGGGCCAACAGAAGGAGAGCCATCTTGAAGAACCACAAGCTGGGAGAGGCGGGGGCTGGAGGGAGACAGGGCGGTTTGCTGATTCAGAAGACAGAGCTGTAGCCAGGAAAAGCAAGCCTGCTGCTACTCCACGAGAGATGCCCCAAAGCCAAACGCTGGGAGTTCAGGGCCGCAGCACGCGCATCTGCCCCTCAGCAGCCACACATGGGTGGGAGGGTCTTCGAGGACCCCAGGATGGGGCCGTCTCTGCCCTGCTGCACCACAGCCCCTCCACACTCACGCAGCACCCAGGGGCGCGGTCCCCACTGCATGGGCCGGAGTGTCTAAGGACTGTTTACCCGGGTTGGGCAGCAGGGAGAGCCCCAGGCCAGTGGGCGTCATTTGCTGTGCGTACGTTTGCTCTTGCATGTGTGTTGTGTATGTGTGTGCTAAGTGTGAAGTGTGTGTGTGTGTGTGTGTGTGTGTGTGCGCGTGTGTGTGCATGAACATGTTTGTGCACACGCCTGCCCTCTGTGTCGCGTGTACACGTGATGTGTGCACATGTGTGCACGTGCGCATCCTGCATGGACGAGCTTCTGCAGGTGTGTGTACATGTGCCTTGAGGAGCTCTGTGGAGAGAGAGCAGCGTGTGAGGAAGGGGGTCTCCCTGCCCTCAGGATCCCCCCACCCCACTGAGCACCTGGGGAGAGGCCGCGTGCAGGGAGCGGAGGCTGCTTCTCCCAAAGGCGCCACCACAGCAGGGGGGAGGGAGGAAGGGAGGAAGCAGTACCTTATTTAAATGCAAATGACTAAAACACAACTTTCTTTATTAAAATGCAAATTGCAATTCCAGTCTCTGACACCTCCCAGCCTAGCACCAGAGCCTCCATAGTCAGACACCACAGAAGGAAGGAGGGTCGCCCAGCGCCCGGGGTGCAGAGGCCCGTGTGGAGTCCACAGAGCAATGTGGACAGAGGATGGCCCCGGAGGGCTTGGAGCCTGGGAGAGGGAAGCGGCCGAGGTCTGGGCTGTCACTCCCATCAGGGACCAGGCTGGAGCCGCACAGTTCTCCTGCGGGTCCGGTAGGCACACAGTGTGGCTTCAGCCCTCAGCTGGGAGACGTGAGCACTGTGTGGCCCTCAACAGTTGTCCCTTGGGGGGTCAGGGCCAGGCAGAGCACTGGGTTGACGAAACGGAGCAGGGGCTGCAGTCAGGCCCGTGGCCTCTGTCAGGTCCTCTGGGACGAAGGTGTGTTGCTGCTCACAGGGGCCTCTGAGAGCACAGACTTCCTCTGCTCACACCTACCTCTCCATCTCCCGCTCCTCCCTGTCCCTTGGTCCCCAGGTCTCTGCCCTTGGCTCCTCCACCCCTTCCCTTCTCCCTGTCTCCCAGCCATTACCCCAGCTCTCTCTGTACCCTCCTTTCTAGATCCCTACAGCCCTTGCCCCTAGAATCAGGGGGCACTGGGCCCTTACCCTCTAGGGCAGAGGCGGGAGCAGGGAGCCCAGCATGGGCACACAGGTCCTTGCTGGCTCAGGGCTGGTAGCGCATGCGGAGAGCCTGGGGCGCCGGGAGGGGGTCCCCTCCTTCCATCTGCCTCGCTCCTAATATAGGTGGCGGCGGCACCAGCGAGGGAGCAGAGCGGGGGAGCAGAAGGCAGCTTGGAGCTGGAGGGTGACGGCTGCGTGTCTTCCATATAAATAGTCCCGTCTGTCGCCCTGGGGGCGGGTGGCTTCCTAGGGCACTTCTGATGTCATCGGCTTCCCAGGAGAGGTTTGCTGGTGCCTGGCTGGGGCCCTGGGAGGCTGGAGTGCTAGAGGCTACCTCTATACCCATAGGCCTCTCCCACACACCCTCCTGAGGCCAGGGATACACAGGGACACCCACCTCCAGGCTGTGCAGGCCTGGGCCCGAGCCCCTCCACAGTGCCTATGAAGAGTCCCTTCCCTGCTCTGCATCACTCTCGGATGCTGGGAATGCCATCTAGATCTCCACCTGTCTTTGAGACATATAAGGAGCAATAATAGAGATTTCAGACTGGATGTGGTGGCACAGGCCTGTAATGCCCGTACTTGGGAGGCTGAGACAGGAGGGTCGCAGGTTCAACATCAGACTCAGCAACTTAGCGAGACCTCATTTCAAAATAAAAAATAAAATAGGACCAGGGGTGTAGCTCGGAGGTAGAATGCCCCTGGGTTCAGTCCCCAGTAACTGCCCCCCCAAGAAAAGAAGAGAATTAGTAGTAAGCGGAAGAGGAGGACGGGAGCCAGAGCGGCCCCTGGACTGGGGCTGTGCCTCCGCTGGCAGCCCTCAGGGCCTGCCTCCCTCCTTGGCTGGCTCCAGCCCTCCTCCCTGTCTGTTCCTGGCACTGAGGAGGCCAGTGCTGGTGCGGCCCCCAGGGAGGGTCTGTGATGGGAGCTGCTGAGATTCACCCGGACCCTGACCCACAGCAGCTAGGGCGGGGCGGGGGGGACGAGGCAGCCGGGGACACCGAGGCCACGCAACAGGAGAGAGGCACTGGGAGCTGCCTGGTGCCAGAGCCCTCGCCTGCCGCTGGCTGAGCCTGACGGTGTCAGGCAGAGGAGGCCAGCACGGAGCCAGGGAGCAGGGCCCCCACCCTGGGATGGGTCCCAGTGTCCCCAGAGGACAGAACTGGGGCTGAGGGGCAGGCAGGAGAGAGGGGCTCCTCCCTGTGGACCGCTAGAGCCTGGTGGGCTTGGACAGGCGTCCTTGCAGGGCGTGGGTGCCCTGCCTCGGGCAAGCTCTGATGAGGAGGGCAAGACGCGGGGTCTCCTTCCCTCTGAAGGGGCTCCAACAGGACCTGCATAGTGGGGTGGACATCACCCGACAGGCCCTGGCTCTCAGCGAGGGCTGTCATTAGATCCAGGCCCCACCCCCACTTCCCATTCCTATACTGTGTGTGGGGGGGTACTGGGGACTGAACCCAGGGGCGGTCTACCTCTGAGATACACCCCAGTTCTTTTTATTTTGAAACAGGGTCTTACTAAATTGCTGAGGCTGGCCTCGAACCTGAGATCCTCCTGTCTCAGCCTCCCAAGTACTGGCATTACAGGCCTGAGCCACCATGCCCAGCTCTGGTTCCTCTACTGAACAAGTCCCTCCGACCAGCCTGCCACACACACAGGGTGCGCACTAAGCCAGGGAGCAGACCCCCAGTGGTGCCCACGTCCCCTCCGTCTGTCCCATCATTGCCCACCCACTCGACTTCCAGGCGCGCCATCTCTCGCAGGAAGCCAAGGACTGGTGTCAGCGCTGCCTCTAGGGCGGCTGTGGCCAGCTGGGAGTCTGCAGCCCTGTGGTGGGGTCCCTGGGAGGCACACCTGGTGCCACCTTCCAGGGCTCCCTCGCACGGTTGCACTCCGGCCCACAGCAGCTTCCTCCCCACCCAGGGGTGCAGGATCACCTACAAATCCAGCGGGAATCCAGTTGGATTCCCACCCTGTCTCCAGGCCTGCGCTGGGGAGCCCCCACCAAGGCGATGCGCACCTGTGGGCGAGCTCTCCGCAGGACCAAGTGAGGAAGAGGCTGGGTGGGGGTGGGGAGAGAGAGTCCTCCCGCAGCGCCCAGGGCCCTGGCCCAGGGCTTTGAGGCGACACTTCGACACTTCATTATCAGGCACTGCCGGCCCTCTGCCCTCTCCTGCTGGGACAGGAGCTCTGCCCTCTCCTGCTGGGACAGGTGCGGCCCCTCTCCTGTTCTTGGTCCCCATGTCAACAGTCCTCTTATCAGAGAAGGTGGGTGGCAGCAAAATCATGGGGAGTTGGAGTCAGAAAAGTAGTAGAAAAGAGTAGAAGAAGGCCAGGCGTGGTGGCACACGCTTGTAATCCCAGTACTTGGGAGGCTGAGACTGGAGGATCTGGGTTCGTGGCCAGGCTCAGCTACTTAGTGAGGCCCTCCACAACTTAGTGAGACCCTGTTTCAAAATAAAGAATAAAAAATAGGGCCGGGGTGTAGCCCGGAGGTAGAATGCCCCTGGGTTCAATCCCAGTACCGCAAAAAAAAAAAAAAAGAAAACCGCAGAAGATGATGGACAGCCGTGGGTGTTCGCCATGTGATCAATCCCGTTGACAGGGCTGCCGCACGGTCGGGCAGGTCGTTGGCGCACCAGGGCATCTGGTCAAGAGGACAGCCCATGTTCTTGCCACCAAGCCATATACTCCGTCCGTGTCTGTCCTCAGGGGAGGAGGCAGAGCTTTCTCAATTTGTGTGAAGTCCCCGGATGGGCCATCCACAGCCTGCTTATAAAGCCTCTTCTTATCTCCATTATCTGAGGTAGGAACTGAGGAATAGCGAGCTTAAGTAACTCGTGGTGATCTCTCAGCACGTAGGAGGCTGAACTGAGCTCTGCAGCTAAGGATTCTGGCTTCTGAGCCTGCATTCCTAACCACTCCATCTCCTGATGCCTCACGGGCGCTGAGCCAGACGGGAGCTAAAAACCAGGGGCAGTTCCGACTCCTGGGGACAGTCGGTCCTGAGACGTGGGGATTCCACGGGGACGATGTCACTCCTCTGCAGCTGCGCTGCCGGCCATGCCATGGGAGGACGGGGCTCAGCTGGGAGCAAGGAGACTGGGTTTGGGATCCTGAGTGCATCACCTGGCCTCAGGAGCCTCAGTTTCCCCAGCTGTAAAATGGAGTTGGCAGGCCTCTCTTGCCTGATTCCCTCACCAGGCTTAACCCAGCTGTTCTTGAGACAGGTAAGCAGAAGGAAGCTTTAAAGGGAAGCAGGGTTACCAGGTGCAGTGGCACAGGCCTGTAATCCCAGTACTTGGGAGGCTGAGACCGGAGGATTGTAGCTTTGAGGCCAGCCTTGGCAACTTAGTGAGACCCTCAGCAACCTAGCGAGACTTTGTTTCAAAGAAAAAATATAAAGGACTGGGGGTGTAGCTTGGAGATAGAATACCCTTGGGTTCAATCCCCAGTACTAAAAATAAAGAAATAAAATAAAAAATAAAGGGAAACAAATGTGCTTAATACCACTATTTCCATTCCCCTAGCCTGCCCGAGGAGACCGGCGCCCCTTAGCGCGGGAGCGGTTCTTCCCCGGGCTGCCTGCCTGCGACGCCAGGGCCTCGGCTAATGACTCAGCCTCCATAACGAGCCCAAACATCTGGCTGACAAAGGGCATGGCTCTCCCAAAGCGGCTCCTTCTGCACAAATATGTTCTTAATATTCAATTAGTATTTATCCACCACGAACAACAATTACGCCATTGACTCTCAATGAAGTGCCTGGCTAATTAATTAACGCCGTCTTTAGCATGCTGGCAGGATTTCTCCATGTGCGCCAGAGTTAAAATAATAGCGCGGTGACATCCGTGCGAGCTGGGGGCGCGGGCCCTGGGTTTCCCGGGCTCCAGATGTGAGCAGAGCTGAGCGAGCGCGGAGCACGGGGCTCTGACTTGAATGAAAGTCCGTCCACCCGCACCCCGGGCTCCGCGTCCCTCTGAACCTTCCACGCGTTTCCTGCTCCTCCTCCCGCCTGTGGGTGTCCGGGAGCCCCAGTGTGACAACTGGAGCCGGGCGTGGTGGCGCACGCCTGTAATCCCAGTACTTGGGAGGCTGAGACTGGAGGATCCGGGTTTGCGGCCAGCCTCAGCTACTTAGTGAGACCCTCTGCAACTTAGTGAGACCCTGTTTCAAAATAAAGAATAAAAAATAGGGCTGGGGGTGTAGCTTGGAGGTAGAATGCCCCTGGGTTCAATCCCCAGTACTGCAAAACAAACAAACAAACAAACAAACTGAAACTACAGCTGCCAGGCGTGGTGGTGCACACCTGTAACCCCAGTACTTAGGAGGCTGAGACAGGAGGATCGCGGGTTTGAGACCCGCCTCACGACTTAGTGAGCCCCTGTTTCAAAATAAAAAGTAAAAAGAGCTGTGGGTATAGCTCGGAGGTAGACCACCTCTGGGTTCAATCCAAGGAG
>PVJS01050877.1:0-14159 GCA_004027185.1 Glis glis | reverse complement strand
AGAGAGAGACAAAAGATAATTTTTCGGGAGGGCTCTCAGTTCCATACTGCAGCAGCCTCGACTTTATTCAGCCCAGTCTTTATATATCCTTTTAGAGCACCAGAAATAGATACAAAGTCCCCTCCACCATACAATGTCAACACCCCTTTCCGCTAACCTGATCTCTCCAGACCACCTCCCTCCTCTGCCTGCACCTCCTGGATTGAAGAACAATCAAGTCTCTCCTCAGATAGCCTTGGGCTATAGAAATGTATAGCACTCTTAACAACAAGTCTTAATCGTCCTGTTTGGCAAAGCTTATACCTCTCAAGGCTGTATTTGCATCTATGAGCCTGAAGCCAAAGAAATGGCTCCCCACACACCTCCACACTGTTTTCCATAATGATTATTCCAACTTACATTCCATATGTGAAATACAAAAAAAAAATTGAGTGACTAGGAATAGAGACTAGAATGACAGTTAAGGTGAGGGCTACTGGTCTAAGTCTACAAAATTACAGTTATATAGGAGGAATTAAATCAGGAGAGTTATTGAACAACATGGTGATATTGTATTCTTAAGGAATGTTAGAGTGGATTTTTTTACCACAAAAATTATAACTATGTGCTATATGTATATACATGTATATGTTAATTAGCTAGATTTAATTAATTCAAACTATATATGCTTCAATCTATTTAGATCTGTCAGTTTAAAAATATATAAAAATTGAAAAACCTTTAGTCTTACTAATAAAGAAAAATAGCCAGAAGATACAAATTACTAATATAAGAAGAAAAGAGGAGTCGTCACTAATCATGAAAGATCAGACGAATTTCAAAGGAAATCCAAAACAGAGAAAAAAATTTAATTATCTTAATGCTTGTATTTTGAAAACTCCAGTAAATCTATATTAAAAAAGAAGGAACCAAAATTTTGGATCCTATATTCATGAATAGTTCTATTGTTATTGCAAGTAGAGAAGTAGCTGATGGTTGAAGGTGCAAAGGCCTTCCTGCCCACGTGATGTGCTTTCAGAGGATGGGTCCCATTCACTGAAGTCCAGATGCTGCCCTGGAACCAATGGCGTTGACAGACTAGAGGGCTTGTACAGACTAAACAATGGTCAACTAAGCAGGATGGCATCTGTCCGTACACCATGACTCTGTAGAATATAGGAACTCTGAGACAAATCTAGGGTAGAAGATTGACCATTTCACCCATCTGGAAGAATAAGGACTCAGAATTGGAATTAAAATAATTTCAAGAAAACATTAAATAATATCTCTAAAGACACTTGGCAAGTATATTAAACTCTAACATGTTAAATTGTATGAGCCTTTTGTATTCTCCTCAAGTGCAGGATCATTGTATATGGCTATGAATTATTTCAGGGGAGACAACTTTGCATATCCATGAATGATGCCTGATTAAGCATATGATAATGATTTCAATTTTGTCAGAAGATACCACTAATATAAAACTGAAAATTCATGAAATAAAATAGCTAGACTATAGAGAACCACCACATAGAAATAAATAACTAATAAATGGAATTTGAGTAAATAGGATGTAAAAACAGGTGAAAATTATGAATAAAATAAATGCTTCTCTAAATGAGGGAATGAAAGGATGTATACAGTAACTGTACCCATTACAGTAACTATTTCCACTCACAGTTGCAGCCAAGAACTGGAATCTGGGTTTGGATCATGCTAAACATTTTAAAGAAAATTTAAACTCCCTACAGATTCTTGGAGGGACAGAGGAAATAAACAGAACCACAGGCTTAAGACTTTCATAAAGACGTCTTGGTACTGTACAATGATTTTTTTTAAATTAGTGAATTTAGAAGATTCATATTGCATCAGATTATTGTAAGATTTACAGAAAGTCACTATTAAATATTTCAAAGGTTAATAATAAGCAGTGATAAAATAGTTGCCAGAAACTAACACATTTCTCTTACTGTTTTTTTTTTAATTGTGAAAATACCAGAAATAACAGAGGAGACCAAGTCAGTGGTTAAGTAAAATTCTTTGGTGATACATTTGTAACTATCTCTATTTCTGTGTAATGTCTTTTAATCTGAAATCTGTGTAATGGCATACATTTTATTTTTAAAAAAGCAACATTTGTAACCAACATTCAATTTTAAAGAAAAATTAATAAACCCTCTCTGAGAGAGCACACTAGCAAAGGTATTGGTCTGTAATAATTTCTCTTTTCAAATTGATTTTTATGTATTCACACCTCACAGCTCCCATTGTCCCCCAGGATATCAATTTCTAGTTGATTACCTCCCATTGAAAAGCACTTTCCAGTAATTCCTATATGATTTAACTTTTCATTAACTTCAAATGTACTTTTTGTTCTTGAATGTTACCCTTTTAAAAAAGTTGTCCCATTCATCTTCTTTAGACAGCCGAGAAACCTATTCCATCTCCCCCCACATTTTGTAAACATTCTGTAAAATAAAATCCTCAGAAGAGTTCCCCTGCGTTTGTTGTACTCTTCCTGTGAGTTAAGTGTCAGGCTTTCCCTGTGAGCACCCCAGTACATAGTCTAATTCTGATCATCTGAAATTTGAGCCTTTCCAGAGAATTGATAGGAAGCCTTTGACCAGGGAGTATCCATTCAGAGGAGATGTTTTGTAATATTCTAAATCAGGAAAGAACAGAGGGTTGAAGCAGTAGTTTAAGTCCAAGGACTGCAAGCTAGTATAAGAGAAGGCATGATTTTGAGTACTGTACTCAAGTTGTTCCTCTAGATTAGCTGCCAGGAACTCATGTGTGAGTACTGGGAGAGGGCTCTAAAATACTTGTAGGAGTAAAAGCTAAACAAAGTTGGTCATTTTATTGCTACAGCCACCAAGAAACTTATTTTTCTCTCTTTTTATGTACCTGGGTTTAAATCCAGGGGCTCTCTGCCACAAAGCTACATCCCCAGGCCTTTTTATTTTTAAGACAGGGTCTTGCTAAGTTCCAAGGCTGGCCTTGAACTTGAGATTCTCCTGACTCAGCCTTCAGAGTAGCTGTGATTATAGGCATTTACAACTGGACCTGCCCAGGAAGAAGTTTTGAGAAGGCTGGTTGTCATGATCATTGGCCACCAGTTTATCAGTGATATAAGACAGTAATAAATTCACCTGCCAAATAATAATAACAACAATAAAAATTTTAGCCCTATAGGGGAATTCAATAAATTGATGTTTCTAGACACATACTTTCTGGATAGGAGGGCTTTATTATACTCAATTGAATACAAAATGGGAATACAAAATGGGAATACAAAATGGGAATACAAAATGAATTATACTTCTAAATAATTCTTTTAACTTTTCTAGCATATATCAAGTGAATAATGTTGGACAGTGCCTAGATGACTGAGTAGAGGTAAAATACTATCAATATTTTAAAAGTTTCATTCCAAGAAAGGGTAAAAAATGTGTTCACAGTGGAGGGACACCATAGAGTACAAATGTGCATAGATTATTTATGCTAATTAGGAGTCAGATATAATTCTAGGTATGTCTGTCAATCCAAACCTTTCCTAAATTTTTCTTCACCATTAAGATCTTACTAAGCCTTATTCCATGTCCCAGTCTTAAATTATACCAATTGTTTGATTCTTCAAATTTCTTAAGCAGGTGATTGATTTATTACACAGTTGTAGAATGGAGGTCATATTCAGCTCTGTTACAATCGAGATAATAGTGTTTGAAGACAGGTACTTGTTCTTTGCATTAATTGTTGCTGGCTGGATATCTCCAGTCATGGTCCACAAGATGTACTTTGCTCTTTCATTTTCATTCTGCAGTTCTTCAACAGTCTATAGGCAAGCAATCAGGTATTTGGGATCTGCAGGACATAGGGTTGTTTCAAATAAACATCCATGTAGGCATATATACCTTCTTTTAGTGAAATACATTTCATGAGAAGTAAAATTCAATGGATATTAAACAGCAATTCATGGATGGTGTACCATGTGTCTGCTTCTTCAGGGTAAGTCTGCACTTTAATACCTTTAACTTCAGAATCTTTCACTGAGAATTCTATTTCTGGAAATACTGTAACTTCCTCTACCTCTCTTTTAGCATTTGGCTGTATAATAATGAAGCAAATTATGCCTCTTATGTGTAATTATGCTAAATTTTTGCATGAAGCATTTTGAAAAGCCATTCCTTTAAGAGAAAACTTTAAAAATGCACATTTAATACTATATATAATTCAACAAGACACCAAAGGCAATTTTTACATCTTAAAAAGTATTTTAAAATTACAAAACATAATACAAATGTCTATGCATATGCTTTTGTGTTTATTTACTGCCTTATTACTATTCTTTTCCACAATCTCATATTTTGTCTCTTCAGATTTCCAATGGACCCCTCTTCTAAACTTCTGCTGATTAATCTCATCTTAAATTTCACTTAAAACATTTTTATTTTGTCACCCTGAATTTCCAACTTTCCTTCTTCTGTCCCATTCTTCCCTCAATTCTGTTATCAGTATGCCCGATAAAGGTATTCTTTGGAGGTCTCCTTTTCCCATTCACATGCCATGGACCTATCTCCTATCCATTACACAATTACAATGAACACCAATTTATTTCTAATGCAAGAGTAATGTAGATACAAGGCATGGTAGTTCAGGTAGTACAGTACTAACCAGTGCAGCCCTTCTAAAATAGAAGCAGTGTTTTTCTTGACACCAGGTGATGAGGAAGATGATGACGATGTGAAGATTATGACAAACTGATAGCTGATACTGTAAAGAATGAGAATTTTAACATCTCCACTTTATAGATTAAAAATAATAAAGTACTGCTATTGAATAATTCTTCCCATTCAAGCAATGTGCCATGGCACTTACTAAGTATTGATGTGAAAATTAGATTTATAAATAATGACTTTATATACAGAATACTGAGGAACTATTATAAACAATCATATCACAGATTTAATACAGACAAATACTCTGTGAGAGTCAGTGAGATTGCTCCTAACTTTATTGTTTTCTCAACTTTTGGTAGATTCCTCCTTCCTCAGTTTCTTCTTTATTTTATTCCTGGATACTCTTTAGAAAAAGATTTAAGATACCATAAAAAAAACCTTCACTAAATAATGTTCCTAATTATAAGGAAAATATGGATGCCACTATAATTCTTATCTAAACAGTTTATGTTGAACAGTTTCCATGAGTCTATAAGTCATGTGCCTTTAACAATGCTACTTCATGTCTAAGCTCCAAGACCCAAATTTAGTTAATACTCAGATGGGAAATTCGATATATTTACAATGAAAATTCATAGGTGCTACTATAATCAGGGACTAGGATAGTATTTATCTGCTATAATTTAATAATCACATTACTTCAGAGATACTACCTAATTATAAGTAATTCAACTCACTTTGGGAGAAACAATCAAAATCTATGTTGTTTCTAAGAGCTCATAAAAGTAACATTTTTAATTATATATAAAAAAGCTTATTTTCAGGCTAATGAACAGCTATTTTTCATAGAGCTCTGAGTGGCAGATATTGTCAGTGAACAGGTGTTATCCCCTTTCATGGTTGCAGTCTTAAGTGAGCCTAAAATTTTCCCTCTCCCATTTATATTACTCAGAGAATGGGAGCCAATTCCAAGTCTGAAGAGTAAATCATCAATCGTCTAAAATGCTCATTTTTCTGACCCACTTCTGTTGCACATGATTGGTTTAGTATGTGTATTAGTCAGGGTTTACTATAGTAACAGAACTCATAGAACACGTATATGGGAAAAAGGGGATTTACTAAATCAGATTACAGTTCAAAGAAGTGTAGTTCCAAGTATCTGACTGTAAGTGGAGAGCCGGAAGAATGAGCAGCTGGTCTGGTCAAGTGGTCTAAGAACTAGAGTCTCAGAATCAGAGAAACCACTAATTCAGTCCCAGTCCAAACTCTCCAAGGGTATAGAAATGTGAATGTTTCTTTTAGGTCAAGAAAAGATAGAAGACAAAAACAGCTCCCCCCACACATGAAGGAAGGGGTAGCTGGAAAAAAGTAACCACCAAAACTTGGGAGATGGGCTTTTAACCTTACTGAGGTTCTCAATCTTCTCTTTTATGATTGGTCAGAATTGAATTTGGGGAAACCAATGTCTTTTGAACAATTTCAATCCTTAATTTGAATTGTTATTTTGTGGACTGGTGTGCCCTGATCTCCTGGGGCCCAGCAGGCTCTCACCTCCCTCCACCTCATAGATGGTGATGCAGATGGCTTTTCTTAAATTCCTCCTGTTCCCAGGTCCCCTTCCCTGTCTCATGCCCCCCCCCCCCGATGAAGCAACCCTAATTGCTGTAAGGGAAATGGGGTGACAACTGCTTTAACTGCTTCAAGCTGGTAGGAGTCACTATCGGAGTGTTGCAGTTTAGGGTAGCAGGGGGTGGATGATCTAGAGGACCATGGAAGAATTCTTCGTCTGTATCTGGAGGACTAAAGGAGCTTGGTTATCTTGGTTTAAAGTCGTTCATGGTGGTTCAGTGGGCATCTACAAGAAAATCTGATGCATTCGTACATTATACAATAACCCAGATATCTTGCAAAAAATGTTTTTTTCCACAACCCTTTATCTTGGGCTATCTACCTCTTAACATTTCAAACTGGAGGCCAGGTAGCCAACCCATTTGTAAAAGACTATGAATCATTATACATAACATTGCGAAAAGTCCTTGTGGCACAAAGCCTGAAAAAAGCCAAGCATGTTCTTTTTAACTTAGCTTAAACGGGTTTCTTTTTTTTCTGTAGGATTTTGAGCATGACTCAGATGCTCTAGGAGTTTACAGAAATAGGAATCTCCACTCTTTGTAGTATCTGGTGGTTCTAGAAATGTAAAACCTCAAGAACAGCAGGTTTAACTTTACAGCATCTTACTTAACTAGAGGGAGGTTTTATTCACTGGTGCCATATCTTATTTTTATGTGGGTTTAAAGGTAGAAGTACTATATAAATGGCTTCAGTATAGCCCATTTTTTGTTACCCTTGAAATAGCACATCTGCCTCTGGTTATACTGGTCTGCTGGGTGTTCAAAACCAAGCAGGTGGCCCTATGTTGGGCAAAAATAAGTTTTTCTAACATTATTTTTGCAGTTAAGGCCAGTTAAAGCCTCACCAAGACTTTACCTCTACCAGTTGTGCCATCTGCCAAGGGTGGGTCATGGCCTTGCTGACCATTTGGTTTCCCTTGAAGCATAGAGGGCATTCTTCTTCGATGACCCTATTATTTGCAGAATATGTGCTGGTGGCTCCCAGTCTCTGGGGCATTCATGACCCCCTGTTTTGGGAGGTCAGGTGAATCACCAGAGTTGCAGGAGCCTTTAGCCAGGTCTTTCCCTGGGTCCTATTTGACCTTGGAGGGCTAGGCCAAAATATTGTCTGTTTTCTCTTATCATTTTATTTCCTGATTGTTTTTAAATCTCAGTTGTTGAACACCCAGAAGTTCAGTTTCAACAATCCTTTTAAGCTGTCTTGCAGGTGATGGCTGCCATTTCAAAACACTGTTTGGGTGTTGTACTTTTTTTAATGTTAACAAACAACAGTTACATACTTTTATAGGAAAATCAAAAAACAGAATTTTCAGGAACAAAACAAATACCATTTGTAGCTTTGCATAAAGAAGATGCTCATAATGCAATTAGGAACATATTAATATAAACCTGGAATGGATTTTACTATTCCCAGTTTTGTTTAGAGACCATTATCTCAGTGAAGTGGTCTCTTAAGTTTTGTATTTTAGAAGTCTTGTACATTTTGGGAATACAAATACCTAAAACATTATTGTCAATTAACAGCAGGAAATTATCTTAATAAAATGTAAAACTTCTGCTCTCTAGGGTTGCTTTTGTAAAATTTTACCAAAATCAGTTCAATATCTTAAGAAAACCAAATTGTTTCAAACATTTTATTAATGCACTTAATGTGACTTTTAGAAAACCCTTTAAATAATTCCTTTTAATTCTAACCAGCTTCATCACACACAAAATTTATTTTATAAGTTTTACCCTTTATAATTTTTTTTGCGGTACTGGGGATTAAACCCAGGGACATTCTACCTCTGAGCTACACCCCCAGCCCTATTTCTTATTCTTTATTTTGAAACAGGGTCTCATTAAGTTTCGAGGGCCTCACTAAGTAGCTGAGGTTGGCCACGAACTTGCGATCCACCTGTCTCAGCCTCCCAAGTACCCTTTACAAATTATTTGCAACTTTCTCAAACCCTCTGTGACTTGTTTAACATTCTGAGTTTTGTTTTCTTCTTTCTTTTATCCCATGGGATAACTCAGTTATTTTGAATAAATATTCTGCCATACAAAATACTTTTTCACCTAAAAGAATTTCCCTCTTTCTTTTAACTTTTTTCATTTTAATATCCCCTCATGCCTGTAAATATCTCCTTTTATGTTTTGGGGGTTTCTTTTGTCTTTTGGGACTCCGGATATATGGCAAATATCCATCTATCAGTGTGGCCAGAGTCCACATCTGGTTTACCTTGCTGGCATATTTTTGGATTTCTCCTCAACACAAACTTTAGACCTTCTACTTTCCTTCTGCAAAACAGATCCAGCTGCAAGATGATGTCATTGTTTACTTTTCCCTCTGATGACCATCCTCTCCATCTTCTAATCTATACTACCTAACTCAGACACAGAAAAAGACTAGGCATTTTCCTTTAGTGTCTGGGGTCAACAAATTCCCCAGTTCCATAAGATACAATCTAAGAGGATGCTAGTGGCTTTGACAAATGGGGAGTTTCCCATCTGAAAGACAGAGGAGGTAAAAAAGCATCCTTTTACTTTTCTTACTGTGCAATTGCCTGAAGTGCGCTATTTGGGTTTTGAACCTGATTCCCACCCATGCATGGTTATGAGTGGGTTGCATCTACTGGATATATCCATGCTTACCAGTGAAACATAGAGCTGGCTCCTATTTATTACTGCCAGATGCCTGTGCATCTGGTGGTTGTCAGCAAGATGTGGAGCTAGAACCTATTTAAGATCACCAAATGCCTGTGTATGTGTCTGTAGTCATATATGTACCAGTGGTAGCTGAAGCATGTATTGCTGCCTTGCCTGTGACTTCCCTTTGTTGCCAAAGGGAAGTGTTCTTATTATATCCGTGTTTAGTTTTTTCAGGATGATGGCCAGTAAGGGATGAAACTTGGGATGTATATCCCAGATCTTGGCATCGTTATATTTCCAGCATCTGGACAAATAAAATCTGTCCTCTTTTTCTAGAGGGTTTGAAAACCTCCACGCAGCTCTATCACCTGAAATTGTTGAGGAGTATTTTATTGGTCTGATCATTGTCTCCAAATTTTTAGGGTGCTCAAGTAAAATAATAGATAATTGTTCTCATCAAAGCAATGTATACAAAATTACACATTGACCTGAACCCTGATTTCTAACAAACTTTGTTGTATTTTAGTAAAGACCCCAAAACAAATACATCCCACAATACTGTTTTCCTATATACCAACAATTTAGAAGCCCATTTAATACAACCAAAAGTTATTTTAGATCCTAGGAAGCAAGATCACCTTAAAGCATTAATTACATTTTGTATTCAACCAATTTAGTTTAAGAATTAAATTATAGATTACCCCTGAAAATAAAATCATCAGATAGAGATCATTAGTGTTTTAAAACATTTCTCCTGCCACACAAAAAAAATTTAAAAGCAATGAACATTGTGTTATGGTGGGAGCAGCACTGTGGGCTCTTTCTTTCAATTCAGATCAGATTGTCTGAAGAGAGGAATTAAAATCTAACAGGCAGCTGGGTTGTAGCTTTAACAAATTTTTATTACAAAGTCAATAGGAAATAGAAAAAGAGAAGAGGAAAAGCAGTGTGCCTGTAAGACACACTGGAGAGCCCAAAAGTGAAACTCTGCCCCTCCCTCTGACTCTGGTCCCTTAAATACAATTCTCATATTGGTATGGTTTTATCAGCATTACCAAGGCAATGAACCAATAACTTATTTCTTAGGCATAACTTATTCATTAGGCAGGTGGTGCCTTCTGGTCTACTAAGTGCACTTGTTAAGTGCAGAGGTCAATAATATACCTTGTTTTTACCCCTATTGTATTGGGCTATATTGGTTGTCTATCAACTATGGGCACTTTGATTTAACACATGGAGTTTGCCTTTCTCATACTGAGGCTGAGTCACAAAAATAGGAGGTAAACAGAGGCAGTTTACTGTAGCCAGTGTAGCTGTGTACTGTGATCTTAGGACTAAAGGTCTTAACTGCCTCTATGGTGCTTTTAAGTCTATGCATGCTTCTAAGGCTAGAGGGTTCAATTGTCTTTAAATTCTTACTATGGGTTAATCATTTAGAACAAAGGGGCAGAAGAAGAAAGGAGGGGGAGCTCTTGGAATGTAACAGAGCTACTGCCTCTCCCTGCGTGAATGACAGCTTTTTACATTTTACTAGGAATTAATATCAGAGCAATTTTCCAATACCGGCACACATTTTATTTGAAAATGCCCTACAGAGGTAAACATAATCTCGATTGACTATTTACCTAGACAAAAAGACATGTGTTAATAACTTTAGGGACATTTCTACTTTAATCTCATGAACATATATTAAATTTACTCAGTTGTTAGATTTATTTAAGTCATGTGTACTAAGAGGCATTTGGTTTCTTTTTTTAAGATTTTATGAGCACTTATTTATTAATATGCCAATTTTTGGTACCATGTAGACAATATAGAGACACATTACACACATAACAAGACAAAGAACATAGGTAGTGGATAAGAGAGTTACAGATATTTATTGCCCAGAGTGAAGGCATATCTAGAGCTTCTAGAAACTAAAACATCCAATCATAGATTTTATTGTATGACACAGACATGGGGAAAACCTATATGGCTGGCCATGCTTGGGCAGTCTGCCAGTCATGGGTGACACTGAATCAAACTGATTCTGCTGTTCACTTAGTCTCTCCATGGCAGGCAAACACACCAATCACCACCACTGTTCATCCCCTTTCTTAGGATACAAACAGAGAATTAACCCTTGAATGGCTGCTCAGTAAAGACAGCAGGAGAAAAAAGATAGAGACCCAGAAAGCCTCTAGTTAGACAAAACAAAATCAGAAAAGAAAACATATGCACACAAACCCAGGTGAATTTACAGAAATCCATGAGCTCAAAAAATTAAATGGCCACAGTTACTGTAGTAAAAGGCTATATTCTACTGTAAATTTATATAGATGCTTGCTTATGAAGACTTGTTTTTTCCTCTTTCCAGAGAGGGATTAGAATACAGAGCTCTAGAATCCTAGAATTGGCTTTTAGAATGTTAGAGAACAAATCACATTAGAAAATAGAATTAACTTACAGGGTTCTACAAAAAGCATTTAAACATAAGCATCTAACTACCCAGGGTAAAAGTTCTTTGTGAGTTTGACCAACAGCATCAGAGGGCTAGGTGTGAGATGTTGTCAGTCACAGTCATCATCTAGTTGGGTCTAGAGACCTGAGGGGTGGCTTTAAATCAGACACCCCCCTTCTCATGCATATTAAATCTAGGGTGGTGGAAATCTTTTCTTTGTTCTCTTTCCTGCCACATCATGTAAGACAGGGGTCTAAACTCCCATCCCCATGGCCAGAAACTGGCCAATGGCAGAAATCCCCAAATTTTAGAGTCCAGGTGAATCAAGCAGCTGGTCCTTACCCCATTTTGATGAGATCTCTAAGCAAGGTAAGCTGAGCTTAGAAAACATGCTGCTGCAGTCATCCATTCATATGCAGTTAGATGTTAGAAATGGCTTTTTGAACTGCTGCAGAAACCAAAGCTGGAGTTCCCGCCCAGAGATTGATAGTGAATCACATGTGATATGGCCCCTCGCATGGCTGCATCTTCATGCCAGCCATGGTGAAAACCCCTTGCTCTTCTCATGGAGTGTGGACTGCTCAGTTGAATTCCTGTATGCGTGTGCTTGCCTCAGCTCTCAAACTTTATGCTTACTCTTCCCCTCATGGCTGTGCCATCACCCTCCACATGTGGGCAGTTTGATGCCCTCAGTGGCATGGAATCATGCAGTACCAGCATCACCCACAAGCTTTTAGCCAGACAAAATCTCAACACCAGCAGCTGTTGTAGCAGTGGCAGCAATGGTGGTTTCCTCCTCTATCCACTTGTTTTGTTTCCCATCCTACACATGTGAGTACCCCAGGCACTGTGCTTTGCTGGCTCTTATTTTAAGACTATGACTAAGTCTGAACTGTAAGCCATGTGGGAACAAACTGCCTGACCTGAGCCTGTAAGGACTGGTGGCAGAAGCCCCAGAAGAAAAAGTTTTTTTTTTCACTTACCCGTTAATCTTTTCTGGCCCATATATCATGACTGAAACAGGGGTGTTTCCTTTTATAGGTTTCATGTCCAGTGGATTTCAAGGAATGAAGACCAAGGACTAGAGAAAGGTATAGAAATATGAAAGTTTATTTTAAGTCAGAGAAAGAAGACAAAAACAGCTCCATTCTCACATGGGGGGTAGAGAGGGTCTCCCCAAAAAGTAACCACTGAAACTCTTGGGAGGTGGGTTTTTAAACCTTATTGAGGCTTACCATCTGCTCTTTTATGATTGTTCAGAATTGGGTTTGGGGGAATGAATGTCTTTTGCACAATTTCAATCCTGAATTTGTTACCTTGTGGACTGGTGAGCCCTGATCTCCTGGGGCCCACTAGTCTCTCACCTCCCTGCTTACCTCCCTCCACCTCACAGAAGGTGATACAGATGGCCATTTTTAATTCCTCCTGATCCCAGGTCTTATGCCCTGTCTCAATACTATGATATGAATTAAACCTATGTTATACATAATATGTAATGATTTAAAATATCACTATAATACTATAGTTTGTTCAATGGTACTGTGTGCCACAGTATATTTGTATTATTCCAAAACATCTTGCACAGAATATATATAGTAAATTAAAAAGCAACTTGAAAATGTGCATATAATATCACTATCTCAGAGAGGCTAGGATTTCTAATGATATGAGATAATTGGTTGTGGCTAATTCATGATATTAGTACAAATATATAATAATACTCAGTAAATAGTACCAATTCATTCCTGAGGTATGTCATATACATGTAGGGTAGAGGTTCAAAAATGATCTGTATTAAATACCACTTTGCAAACTTACTTGTTTGTGAGAGCTGATTAACTTACATTTCTAAGGCTCAGATTCTTTATTTCTGAAGAAGATATAACAAATTTCCTACCTCATAACAATCTCTTGAGATATTTAATGAGAATAACATTTTGCACATGAATAACAAATAGCATACAATATATTTAACTTATTTTGAAAATGGGCTATAAATTCAGTCTTTTTTTCTTGTATGAGGTGATAGTAATACAAATAAATACAACTGACAGAGTTTTAGTTTCTGACTTCTTTTACTTATTTAAGCCCATGGCATCAAATCTAGTTGGTACCATTAGTAAATCCTCTTATTTTCACATCAAGTGGTATTTAAGTGAAAATCTTGTATACTCACAAAAATGTTATTGCTCAAATATAACTACTGGAAATTCATAAAATCCTCTGTCAAAACACAACTGAGTTGTCTGAAATGTTTGTACTATCCCTGTTTCAGTGTTGAAACACTTCTAAATCAGAATGTGAAATTTTGGATTAGAATTCAATTTCCTATTTCTTTTCTCCTTGAAATCTGATGCAAGTAAAACATTGCTTATGGTAAATATAGACAATCATTAGGTAAATTGCATTTGAAATGATATAATTATAAATATCTGGTAGGAAGTCATAGTTTGAAGCATTCATATTTGCAGTGACATTTGTAATTGGCTTGACTTTTACTACAGCCTGATAATCATCCCCATGGAGTTGTTAAAAGAGTTATTAGAAGCCGGGCATGGTGGCGCATGCTTGTAATCCCAGTACTTTGGGAGGTGGAGACTGGAGGATCCGGGTTCGTGGCCAGCGTCAGCTCTCTCTCTCTCCCTGTCTCTCTCTTTCTCTCTCTCTCTCTCTCTCTCTCTCTCTCTCTACCTAGTGAGGCCCTCCGCAACTTCGTGAGACCCGGTTTCAAAATAAAGTATAAAAAATAGGGCCGGGGGTGTAGCGTGGAGGTAGAACACCCCTGGGTTCAATCCCCGG
>PVJS01050876.1:0-14162 GCA_004027185.1 Glis glis | reverse complement strand
TGTGAATAGTGCTGCTATGAACATGGGTATGCATATATTACTGTAGTTTTCTGGTTTCAATCTCTTTGGTATGATACTCAGTAGTAGTATAACTGAATCATGTGGTGGGTCCATTCCCAGTTTTCTGAGGAATCTCCACACTGATCTCTATAGTGGTTGAACTAGTTTGCAATCCCACCAACAGTGTAGAAGAGTCCCGATTTCCCCACATTCTCGCCAACATTTGTTGTTGTTTGACTTCTTAATGCTTGCCATTCTAATTGGGGTTAGATGAAATCTTAGAGTAGTTTTGATTTGCATCACCCTGATTGCTAATGATGTTGAACATTTTTTCATGTATCTATTGGCCATTTGTATCTCCTCTTTTGTGAAGTGTCTATTCATTTCAGTTGCCCACTTCTTGATCGAATTATTTGTTTTCTTATTGTAAAGCCTTTTAAGTTCTTTGTATATCCTAGATATTAGACTTCTGTCAGAGGGATAGCTTGAAAATATCCTCTCTCATTCTGTAGGCTTTCTCTTTGGGCTCTTGATGGTTTCCTTTGATGAGCAGAAGCTTTGTAGTTTAATGCTATCCCACATATTAATTCTTGTTTTAATTTCATGTGCTTTGGAGTTCTTGTTGAGGAAGTTTCTACCTGTGCCTATATGTTGGAGTGTTGAAACTATGCCTTCTTCTAATAATTTCATAGACTATGGTCTAACTTCCAGGTCTTTAATTTATCTCGATTTATATTCTCTGATTTCCATTCTCAGATCTTTTACCATATTGGTAATCAAAATTCTGAATTTTCATTCTGGCCATTTCCCATATCTCTGTATTGGTAATTTACATTGTTTTGGAGTTGTGAGATTATTTTTTCCTCATTGGTGTTTGTTCTCATGTTTTAAGTATTCTTAGGGTTTTTTCTCTGTTGTGTTGGTATCCTCTTCTTTTTTGTGTGCAAGTCCTATGTCTATTTTTTGTATCATTCCTGTGCTGGGTGTATATATTTGCCTCAATGAATCCTTCTCATAATCAGAGGTTTGATTTAATCCCCCATAATATCTATAATAGGATAGAGTAATTAGGTGTGCTGGCAAGCAGCAGTCTCTGATAAGCTGCAGGCCTCCTGCTTGCTGAGCCCAAACTCAGCAGTATCAGAGACTATAACATTCAAAGTCTGTTGCCTAGCTGGCTGAGCTTTAATGGTTGTGGTTACATGAAAACCTATCAGCTGCTGGCCTCCATTATCACCACTCACAGACTGTGCTGCATAAGAATCTGTAGTGTTCCCAGCTTTCAGTGTGTCTGTCTCTGTTAAATTCCTCCAGGGACACCAGTGCTGCACTTCCAGCCTCAATCATGTGAAACCCTGATAACCCCCTAAGCTCCCTGCTCTCTGAGTACAAACTCTGCCAGGGTAGAGACTGTACTGGTCTTTCGTGGGTGGTGGGTAGCTGAGCGATTTAGCCACAGGGACATCACTGCTGCTCATGAAGCTTTGATCAGATGAGACAATGCTGGGTAGTGACCTTGATTCTCATCACACCCAAATTCCAGAGTAAGAAATTATAGCCTACTGAACCTGCAGTATGGTTTTTGGAGTTATTTTAATTGATAGACACCAATGGCAGTCTGACAGAAATTGTTGGAGACCATACAGGATGGCAGGACCTCTGCTGACACTAATTCCTTCCCAATTTTCCCTAGGTGGTAATTCACCTTTTTGTTGTGTCTTACTGAAGCCACTGTCCCTCAACTCTCCAGGGATTTTCTGCAAACCTTCAGACTCCATGATTTTGTTCATTGCCTTGTGAGTACGCGCAGACACACTGGCTCCTGTAGGATATTTTGTAAACTCACTCTCTTGATGAGGCCAGTTGTTGCCACTCTTGTCTATATAGTAACGCTTTGTAGTTTCTATGACCTGACAAATTCAGCTGTAGCCACAGAAGTTCACTATGTGTTTTTTCTGGGTAGATTGGAGGTTCATGGTCATGAGGTTTTTAAATGTGGAGAATAGAAAGTGATTGCTTTTTTTGTGTTGACTCTCTGTAATCACTGGCTTGACTCCATATATAGCTTCTTTACGGGAATTAATCTCCGAGAGCTGTTGGATTCTGGTAGCTGCCAGGTCCAGCCCAGGCTCACCTAGAAGGCTCCCACCTCAGCTCTCCAATCACCAGATGAAATGCACAGAGCTGTTTCCAGTCCTCTGCTCTATTTACAGCTTCCAATTCAACAATCTTGACTTTCTTTTGTTGAGTTCTGACTTCTCTTGCCAAGAAAATGTCCTCCTACTAGTGGAATTCTGAATCTCAGAGTAATCAAAAAACACTTCTTTCTCTATTCTGCCATATTTGAATCCAGCTTTTTTTTCTTAACATTAGTTTGAGTTTCATTCAAATATATTAAAAAACAATAGATAAGATATGATTTCCACATAGTGATTTTTTTAAGTATTTCACTATTTAATTATTTACCTTATATGGTTTATGAATATTTGATTTGCTTCAATTTGTGGGCTATTACACATAATCCTGCTATGAAGTTTTGTATCTCTTCCGTACATACATACATACATACATACATATGTAATTTCTTCCTGCTTCTTGGTCAACATTTTCACTGCTGTAATCCAGTAAACCTGACCACAAAATTTAGAGGAAAGTTTATATGCTAAGAGTCTCTTGATATTCTCAGTTCAGTCCATGTGAGGCCAGCGTCTGAAGATCAGGGCATGGTGAGAGGGAAGTGGAGAGAGGAAGCAAAGCTCCACTCTCATATCATGGATGCCAGAAGCAGAAAGGGAGAGAGCAAGGCTCTGCTCTCATATCATGGAGGCTGGAAGCAAGAGAGCAAGCAAGCAAGGGGATTCAAACACACAAGCATAATCCCAAAGGACACACCCCAGGGACGTACCTTCTCCAGCAACTAACCTCCAGCCTAGGTTACCATCTAGGCAAATCTATGGCAGTTGATTTATTTACTGATTAAATTGCAACCCTCATGACTCCATTATATCACTTCCAAACCCAATAAATGAACTCTTCAGGGACATTCTATATCTAATTATAACATTCTGCCCTGGCTCTTGAACTCATGCCCAGTTCAGAATGAAAAATGTATTTAGTCCAACTCCAGGAGTTCCCAAAATCTCAAGAGTTCCAGCATTGCTCAAAAGTCCCAAAGTCCAAAGTCTCCTTTGAGACTTAAGGTAACCTATCTATAAAAATAAAATGCCTGACAAATTAAAGTTGAGATATTCGTTTTCTGCCTATGTTTATATGTCTGTGTGTATAAGTGTATTGTCTGTCTGTTATATACATGATACCAAAATATACTTTCAAATAAAGGAGTACTCAAAAACAATAAAAAAGAATAGTAGCCAGGCGTGGTGGCACACGCTTGTAATCTCAGTACATTGGGAGGCGGAGACTGGAGGATCCGGGTTCGCAGCCAGCCTCAGCTCTCTTTCTCTCTCTCTCTCTCTCTCTCTCTCTCTCTACTTAGTGAGGCCCTCCGCAACTTCGTGAGACCCGGTTTCAAAATAAAGTATAAAAAATAGGGCCAGGGGTGTAGCGCGGAGGTAGAACGCCCCTGGGTTCAATCCCCGGTACCGCAAAAAAAAAAAAAAATAGAATAGTAATAGCAATAACAACAAAAATGGATCTAAATATATTTTAGTTAATTTGACCTAAATTATTAAAAATAAGTTTGTTTTTCTCCAAAAAAAGGAAGACAACAGTCCAGGTTCTGGTCCAGCAACCAATGTCAAGCTTACTTTATGAGAACTGTCGTAAACAGCTACATACTTTGAGTCAAGTTGCTATGCAGTCATGTAGCGATAAGCCACAGATCTAGGACTGTGAAAAAGTGCTGATACAAATGAACTCAGGGAGGCCAGACTTAAAACAAACAATGGACCAACCTTTGCTATAGAAGTCACCCAGGACATGACAGTTGCCCTGGGCATCACCTGGGAGTTGCTCTCACATATAGGTCACAGAATTCAGGTGAAACAAATAGGGCTAACAAAACTGGGTTGAAAAAAATATGTCAGGTAAAGTTCAAGCCTTATCCTTAGTCTTGTTTAAAATTACACACCTTTTGTCTGTTGGACCATTTTGTTCCTTCAGAAAAGCCCCAAAATGAAAAAAAGGGCAACCTAAACTGCTACATTCCAGTTAATGAGTTGGCTTTCTCTTTTCTCCTCTCCTTCTGTTTATACTCTGTTCAAGGTTTCTCAAAAGTTTGTTATTTCAGTCAGTCCTAGCTAAAATGTAAACATCTGAAAAGAAAAACTTACTCTTTAAAGTCCAGGCTACTATAAACCATGGATAGATTATTTTAATTTGTTTCTTATTTTGTTTAAAATAAGAAAAAGATGACTCACCCTACTCCATCACACCCAGAATCTGACAAGATGGTACAGGATAAAAGACCAAAGAGCACCACATCTCAGACCCCAAAATTGGATTCTAAATTTTATGTCATAAGTCCTTTAAGACTGACTTTATTAGTGGTATTTATGGTGGTATTAATTATAACACTTAGGTGTTTCACGATTTGACTTTGCATTATTAAAATGAAAAAAAAATGGCAATTCTCATCCTATGGGGAGGACTAATAGGGTTGTTACAGTCAGTCTCTGCGATCTTCACTATTACTGTAAACAAAATTGTCAAACCTATTATTGTCAGATTTGATGCATGTCAGATTATATCTTGTGGCAGCCTGGAAAACCAGTGATAGTTCTCCTAGGCTGATAAATACTACTGGGCTTGTCTCAAAGACAAAAAAAAGGAAACAATGGAACCCTTCTTAGTCATCAGCTCTGAGGTCACCTCAGTCCAGCTTGTGAGGGGCACAAACTGCCCACCCATGTGGAAATTTGTTTGCACAAAGCAAGTTTCCAAGTACCAAATGGGACCAATAAGCAGGTGGACCCTGATGTTTCCCAGAATTGTGTACCCTTTCCTTAACTGATGCATCTATGACTGCCTTGTTATTTTTCCCTGACTCATCCCATGACTACTTTGCTGTCTCCTGTGATTAATCATTTTTACAATGTTTTTGTTAAAAGCCTCAATAAAAGAAAGGCTATGGTCGAAGGGGAGCAATATCTTTGTCTCCTCCCCAGCTGCCCTCTTTCTCTAATAATAATTCTGACTCCAAGTATGGTTGCACTCTGGAAACAACAAACACAGTTAAACCAAGTTATAAAGAAGTCAATCAACTACAAGATTCAATGGAAATCACATAGTTCAATCTTCTCATGTAATGAAGGGAAACCAACTCCAAAGGAGAGCAGTCAATAAGAGATGAAAAAGGAGATATCAACAAAGATTGCATGGAAATCCAGTGAATCATTAGAAACTATCTTGAAAAAACTTACATTAGAATAAATTGGAAATTTAGAGGAAGTCAACACATTTCTAGAAACAAAACCTACCTAAATTGAACCAAGAGGATATAGAAAATCTCAACTGGTCACTATCCAGGAAAAACATAACAAAAGATTTACAAGCAATTGCACTGAACAGCAAATATTATCAAGAAAATGACATTAATCTTGAATGAAATGGGAACATAACTTTACTCATGAATTGAAAAAACATCATCAGGTCAAGAGGTAAATTATTTCCAAATTTATCTACAGACTTACTATCACCATGATAACCATCTCAGAGGCATCTTTGGGAATGGGCCAATTGAAACCAAGTCAAGAGCATTAAATTCTCTTTTCAGTGCTTCACCCAGGCTCATTATGAAGTTGCCATGTTGAAAAAGCTAATTGGGCAATAAAACCTAATTGGAATTGTGGGGTTCAAGTATTGGCTCACCAAGACAAGATGTACCAGCATGATTGTAGTCCAGTGAGTAACGTGGTCAAGAAACAAGTGCAGGAATGAACAGGAATGTTCAAATTAAGGGACCCTAAATAGTGAAGAAAAGTAGTGGATGCACTATGTCCCAGGTGGGATAAACGAAATGGTAGGGGTGATGCAGCTGCCAAGGCTAAGGTTTAGGACTGAGAAGGTGATATGACATAGAATTGTCAAAAAAAGTTGAATTGTTAACTATTGATTACTGGGGATCATTGATATAAAAATATACCTATTATTTTCTAAATGATCCTTGGGCAAGCATTAAATTGATGATGCACTTATAGTCTCCAAGAGACCTGTATTATGTCTAATATTAGGTAATTTACACCATTAAAATAAACTAGGAGAATTGAAAGCAGGGACATACCTAATAATTTTTCAGACATAAAAAGGATTATAAGAGAACATCATAAACAATTGTATAGCAAGAAATGAAATAATTTTGGTAAGTGAAAAAATTCCTGGGATCACACAAACAACCCACACTGACTCTAGGGGAGATCGATAATGTGAAACAGTGCAACAAGTAAAGGCATTCAATTTCTAGTCAAGGATTCATGTAAAAAAAAATGCAGGGCTAGATGACTTCCCTGGTGAATTCTACCAAAGAGTTTAAAAAAATTTACATTTTCCTCAAATTCTTCCAAAATGACAGATGGAAGGCAAATTGTCAACACACTGTCTTTGGCTAACCTGGGAGCAACACAAGACAAAGATTACCCACAAGATAAGACCAATATCTCTTATGAATATAAATGCAGATAATCTCCACAGATTACTAGTAAACCAAACATAACAGCACATTAAGTGTGTTTTACAAACACAGACATACACAATTTGATTAAAAAATGTGCATACACCATCTAAGCAACCTTTTCTCCTAAGAAAGTATACACATGACCAATGATCACACACACACACACACACAAATGTTCAATATCACAAATTATCAGGCAAATACAAATCAAAACCAGAAGGACATATTACAAAACTTATTGTTAGAACTACTATTAAGAATGAAGACAAGCTGGGCCTAGTGACTCCTGCCTGTAATTCTAGTATCTGTGAGGCTGAGACAGGAAGATCGCAGGTTCACAGCCAGCCTCAGCATTTTAGCAAGGCCCTCAGTACCTTAGTGAAACCCTGTTTTAACATAAAAATCAAAAGGGTGAGGGATGTAGCCCAAAGATAGAAAACCCCTCTGTTCAGTCTCCAGGACAAAAAAAAAAAAAGACAAAAATATGGTTTTGCAAGGATATGGAGAAGCTGGCATCTTCATGTTTTGTTGGTGGAAATAGAAAACATGCAGCTGCTTTGAAATACTATGAATGGAAGAAAACTAGTGAACTTTTTTCTTGAGCAAGCAAATTTAAGAAAAGTATAAAACTAAATCATATTCTACTGTGAAAGACCAAAAACTTATCTAAAATCTGGGAAATAGTACAAAAAAACTTTCTTTTGTGTGTGGTACTTGGGATTGAACCCAGACATTCTATCTCTGAGCTTCACCCCAAACATATTTTATTTTTTTTTATTTTGAAACACCATCTCAGGAGAGCCTTGCTAAATTGCAGATATCCAATTTTGACACTGTTACTCAACATAATACTATAAGTCCTTGTCAGACAAACTAAAGAAGAATAAGAAAAAAAGACATCTATATAAATGGATAAGTAGTACTATGTCTATTGAAGATACCATGATGTAGTAGATACAAAAACCATGTAGTGGAGGATCCACAAAAGACTAGGAATGGAACCACCAAATGATCCATCCATGCTATGCCTTGGTATCTTTCCAAAAGCATTAAATCAGAATATCTTAGTGATACCCACAAAGCCATGTTTATACCATCACAATTCAGAATAGCCAAGTTATGGAACCAACCTGGACATCTCTCAACATCTTCACTAAAGAAAATGTGGGCTGTATACACAATGGAGTTTTACTCAGTCATATGGAAGAACAAAACTATGTCCTTTGCAGTAAAATGGACAGAACTTGAAAACATTGTGCTAAATGAAATAAGACAGACTCAGAAAATCAAGGGCTACATGTTCTCTCTCATATGTGGAAGGTAGAGAAAGGAAAGAAAAGGTACCTCTTGAAAATTAGTAGAGAGCAATAGGGTAGTGGAAGTGGACTGGGCTAGGGAAGAGAAGAGGAAGATGGGGGGCAGTTGAAGAAGGAAACAGACCAAAATATGTTACATACATATATGAGTGTGTCACTACAGATCTCACTATCCTGGAAAATTACAATACACCAATAAAATATTTTAAAAAGAAAATCCTATGTAGTTCACAAAACAACAATGCTGATAAATGATTTCATTGCAATTTTAGGTTATAACATTAATGCAAAATTCAGTTATGACTCTATACCATCAGTAAACAAACTGAAAATGTAAGCATGGAAATAATTACATCTATAATTACAACCAGAAGATAAAATTCCTAGGAGTTAAAAGACACATATACTGAAAACTATTAAATGTCACTAATAAATAATGTCTAGTTAAATGGAAAATTATTCCATGTTAAAGATTGGAATACTTAATTTTGTTATATTGGTGATACTCCCAAAAGTGATCTAAAGATTTAATGCTGTCTCTATCAAAATTCATATATTGCTTTTTTGGCAGAAATGGGAAAAGCCAGTCCTCAAATTCATATACATATACAGAGAGAGAGGTCTCAACTTCCCAATTTCAAAACTTACTACAAAGCTACAAAAATCAGAATAGTATGGTGCTGGCATAAGGATAAACATCAACACCAATGGAATAATATTGAAATTCAGAAGTTTACTAAAAAATTTATATCCAAGTCACTTTGAAAAAGATTCCAAGACCATTTCATCAAAAGAAGAGTCTCTTCAATAAACAATGCTGGAACAACCGAATACCCATGTGCCAAAAAATGAAGATGGAATACTAATATAGTGACAAGTCTTCATACCATCTCATTTGGTATTGAGCTCATACACTAGACACCAAAACAGCAAAAGAGAAAATATTTAAACTGGAATTCATCAAAATTAAAAAGTTTAGCCAGGCATGGTGGTGCACGCTTGTAATCCCAGTACTTGGGAGGCTGAGACCAGAGGATCCAGGTTTGCAGCCAACCTCAGCTACTTAGTGAGGCCTCCTCAACTTAGTGAGACCCTGTTTCAAAATAAAGAACAAAAAATAGGGCTGGGGGTGTAGCTCAGAGGTAGAATGCCCCTGGGTCAATCCCCAGTACCACAAAAAAAAAAAAAATTAAAAAGTTTGTGGCCAAGTGAACTTAATTAAGAATGTGAATTGACAACCTACACAACAGGAGGTTTATTTTAATATTGTTTATATGGAAGGATTGAATGCTCAGATACACAAACAATTTTAGCTTAAGAAAAAACACATAAGTAACCCAATTTAAAGGGTTAAAGATTTGAATAATATTTCTCAAGAAAATTAACAGAAGGGAAACAGCATATGGAAAGTTGTTCATTACCATTGGTCATTAAGGAGATGTAAGTCAAAGTTCAAGAGGTATCAAGAGATATTACTTTACACTCACTGGGTTGGCTTTAATAAACACAAAAAGTTACATAATTGCAAGTATTGGCAATTATGTGGAAAAATAGGAACTCTCACAAATCACTGGTATGTATGCAAAACACTGTATTTGCCATAGAAAAGTTTAGCATTTTTTAAAAAAGGGAAATAAAAATCATATGACAGAAATTTTGCTCCCAGGACCATACACAAGAAAAATGAATATATGCCTATGAAGACAATTGGAAACAAATACATCAGCCTAATTTATAAGAGACATAAGATAGAAGTTACACAAATGTCCATCAGTGGTGAACAAGAAATGAATTGTGGTATGTATGTATGTAAATTGGAAAGGTATTCAGCCATAAAAAAGATGTAAGTACTGTTACATGGTAGCTTAGATGAGCTTTCAAACCAATATGCTAAGTGAAAGAAGCCAGGAACTAAAGCTAATATATATTATGAGTCATTTTATGTAACACATCCATAATAGGCAAATCCCTACAGACAGAAACAGACTAAAGATTACTAATGATGGAATGGAGAAATGAGTGATCAATTAATGGATATGGAATTTTTGTAGAGTGATGAAAAAGTTTTAACTACAGAGGCATGGGCTTGCAGAACTTTGTATGAATGAAATATGAAAGTAATCACAAAGCAGGGTTAATTGTGTGGCATGTGATTTTCATCTCAACTTTTCAGATGTCACTCCCTGAACAGGTATACAGATTTAATGTAATCACTGTTCAAAATATTTAGTGGATTCCTTGCAGATATTGACAATTAATTAATATGGAAATTTAAGGGTCTTAGAACAGCCAGAACAGTCTTGAAAACACAACAATGAGAAAGTCAGAGGACACACACTCCTAGGAAATATGGTATAAAGCTACAGTTATAAAAACATCAGAGTGACTAGAGTCACAAGGACAGACCTATACATCAATGGGAGCTCACTAACAAGCCCTCACATTTATAATCAATTGATTTTTGACAATGGCACCAAGGAAGTTTAATGGGGAAAAAAGGCTGTTTGAATAAACTGTGCAGTGACAACACACACCAGGCTCAGGTTCCCTGATACACACCCATCTCCAATGCCTCATGTGTGCAAATTCATTTGAAGACACATTCAGTTCACACTTCTCCCTTCCACCATCTACTCTTTCCCACCATACATCTACTTACACCACTCGGCCCATTTGAAATTCGCTCTTACATCCATCACTGAAAGTATTTCGAGGAAAGTTTCAATTAAAATGACATGCAGGAAGTCCTCCCTGGTTAAGCTATTCATTTCCAGTCTCCCAAACACTGGTGGAATGATGAAGTCCATCTTCATATGATGGCATATTTTCTATTTTATTTGTTAGTTATTTTTACTTTCTGCCCTATTTTCCCTCACTCAAAAGATTATTTTTTTTATCAAAACAAAAGAGTTAGTGCATTCTAGTTGTTTAACTATTTAATCTTATATTTTCCATGATGCTGTTTGTAGGGTTTTCAAACATTTCTCTCCTAACTATTTCAACCTCTCTTGTAACCATAGAACTATTCAACAAGGTACAAAATTCTCAAGCAATCAAATAACAGCCAATGTTAACATTTACCTGCCACATTTTTATCAGGAAACAGTCAATGAAGTCCTGAGGTTGGTTAACATGCGATGATTCTTGGTGTTCCTTTATTTTCTCTAAAATAAAATTGTTAATATAAGCAATATTTTTAAATACTGTGTCATTACTCCCTGGGAGATAATCAACTAAAGCAGGAAAGTGTTTGTACACCTACAAGAAAAAAACAATCATTTAAAAAGGAGAATAATGACATATATATGCATGAATATCAAGCCCTGGTTAAAACCTATAGCTCTAAACATGGATCAAATATTATATGCACCTTCAAGTATAAATTTTTATTACATATTTTGTAATTGTTTATGTTGCTAATAAGAATTACAGAGAAAATTCCAAGAGAGGTCAAAGATGATAATCATTTTCCAGACATATGCTCTGTGCATGTGTGTGTGTGTGTGTGTGTGTGTGAGAGAGAGAGAGAGAGAGAGAGAGAGAGAGAGAGAGATATGGGGAACTGAACCCAGGACAATCTACCTCTGAGGTATATATACAACTTTTTGTATTTTTGTTTTGAAACAAGGACTCTCTGGGTTATTGAGAGTGTCAATTACTTGCTGAGGATGTCCTTTTTCCAGCCCCCATATACCAGGATTGCAGGCATATGCCACCATGCCCAGCTATACATCACTTTTATATCATGAAAGTATTTCTGTATCAGTTTACCCATTTTTAACATCTATTCTTCCCTACAACCTTGAAATTTAAGATAACATGAATTGCTCTTATTCTTACTTTGTAGATTGCAGGAGCAGTTGAAGAAGTTTGAGGAACCTGATTTAGAGAACAAAACTAGTGCCTGTATTTTTAATTCTATAAACCAACCTTGGACTTGAAACGAGTATTTTAAGATTGAGAAGCAGAAACATGCCTAGAAATTCAATTGTGCACCAGAGTAGTTAAGTGATTTCTCTAGGAGCACAATTTTTTTTTCTTATAGTATAAGACATGCCAATTCTGCACAGGGAAAAATAATTTTATGGTTCATCCACCATAAAACCAATCATTTTATCATTTTTAACCCATTTTGTCAACTAGAATCCCAGCTGAAGCATAAAGCATGCCTACCTCACTCAGTGATTCCTGCCATTTTTTACCATCCCCAATATTCTTCTTCTTTGAAAAGAATATTGTTTTCTTTAATTTGGATATTTATGCCATGAAATACAATAAAGATGTGCAACAGTATTGACTGGAGGACAGGCCTTGTGGGTAATGGAAACTTTCAGAAAAGACCTGGATGCCCATTTAAGTGAGATGGTCATCCTTTGGTCAATCACCAATGAACTTTATAGAAACAAACCTTTGGGATTTAATGGGAAAAACCCCTGGACAGGGAATCAACAGGCTTGAAGGCTAGCACTATAATTTGCACCATAATTTTACTAGGTGTAAAATCAAGTATTTCCCTAGATGTTTCCCAGATGTTCATTCATGATGTTCTAAACAGGATCCTCAAGTCCAAACATTCACTTCACCACTTCACTATTTACTAAGAATCCTGACATTTTCATTGAATCTTTCCATCAAGGTAAGAAAATTCTGATCTTTATAATCAAAATAATTCTGGAAAACAATGGAGCAGATCACATTGGCAGGAGCACAGCCTGGGATGAAGGTGGGATCACAAGGTGAGCCTAGAGAAGTGGAAACAATTTTTTAATGTTTTTATTGGTGCATTGTAGTCTCACATCACAATGAATATCAGTTTGGTGTTAACATACATGCACACAGCTCTTGGTGTCCCTCCCCCCCGCCTCCCCCCTGCCTCCCCCCCACATGTAGCACTGAGAATGATGTTGGTATAATCTCATATATACACATTGTTTATGACAGTAATTCCATAGATTCACTTCTTTCTTACCCTTCCCCTTCCCTTGTACCCCTTACCTTGCACCAGTGAGGGTTCTCCATTGTCATTGGAGTCCCTTTTGTGTCCCCATTACACCCTAAGTTGCACATATTAATGAAAACATATGTCCCTTCTTTTTTGTGATTGGCTAATCTCACTTAACATAATGTTCTCCAGATCTTTCCATTTTCTAGCGAATGCTGTTATTTTGTTCTTTTTTATTGCTGAGTAGAATTCCATTGTGTGTATTTCCCATAATTTTGTAATTCATTCATCTGTTGATGGACATCTAGGTTGGTTCCATAATTTGGCCACTGTGAATTGTGCTGCTATGAACATGGGTATGCATATATTACTGTTGTTTTCTAGTTTCAATCCCTTTGGTATGATACCCAATAGTGGTATAGCCAGATCATATGGTGGATCCATTCCCAGTTTTTGGAGGAATCTTCACACTGATCTCCACACAGTGGTTGAACTACTTTGCAATCCCACCAACAGTGTAGAAGAGTCCCAATTTCCCCACATCCTTGCCAACATTTGTTGTTGTTTGACTTCTTAATGCTTGCCATTCTAATTGGGGTCAGATGAAATCTTAAAGTAGTTTTGATTTGCGTCTCCCTGATTGCTAATGATGTTGAACATCTTTTCATGTATCTATTGGCCATTTGTATCTCTTCTTTCATGAAGTGTCTATTCATTTCAGTTGCCCACTTCTTGATCAGATTGTTTGTTTTCTTAGTGTAAAGTCTTTTAAGTTCTTTGTATATCCTAGATATTAGACCTCTGTCAGAGGGATAGCTTGCAAAGATATTTTCCCATTCTGTAGGCTTTCTCTTTAGGCTCTTGATGGTTTCCTTTGATGAGCAGAAGCTTTGTAGTTTAATGCTATCCCACTTATTAATTCTTGTTTTAATTTCCTGTGCTTTGGAGGTCTTGTTGAGGAAGTTTCTACCTGTGCCTATATGATGGAGTGTTGGACCTATGGCGGCTTCTAATAATTTCACAGTGTCTGGTCTAACTTCCAGGTCTTTGATCCATCTCGAGTTGACTATTGTTCAGGGTGAGAGGTAAGGATTCAGCTCCATTTTTCTACAGGTAGATAACCAGTTTTCCCAGCACCATTTGTTGAAAAGACTGTCCTTTCTCCAACATATGTGTTTGGCACCTTTGTCAAAAATCAATTGGCTATAAGTTTGTGGACTTGTTTCTGTATCTTCTATTCTATTCCACTGGTCTATGTGTCTGTTTTTGTGCC